>MOOZ01000138.1:663623-684007 GCA_002930495.1 Cecropterus lyciades | reverse complement strand
TATCGAGTTATTGTTATTAAAGCAGCTTTACGGATACATTTTTGTGGCTTTGTTTATCATAAATAATAATTAAGAATAATAATAAAGGATCAAGTTAATAAGAATTTAAATAAGGATTCTTATTAGGTCATGATCTATTGGAAGGTATAATAGAAGTAATGTGGTGCATATTTATACCTAGGTTAGGGTTGATGATCTATATTTAAGCAAGTCGTCATTTAATGGTTTTAAGGCAGTAACCATCCGTAGTGGGGTTTTTTTTTTACAAAATGAAATCGAGCATGCAGTCCACCTGCTGGTAAATGATCAACGTTGCCAAGTGTAAACAATTTCATATAGAACTCTATGGTTCTATTTGAAGTCAATCAGAGATCCGTTGCCATTCCCGAAGACTAAGATACGAAAGCGAGTCGACTACCACATATACAGTTCATTTGATAATATCTATATACTGCACAGGTTTCGAAGGTGGTAGAACACTTTGAAGTTCAAAAACCTATTTCTGCCAGTGTTAAGCGCTGCTGTGTTCTGGTCTGAAGGATGTGGTAAGGGGAACATACTAACCCGAGGCGTTCCAACATTCAATATTATAAAATAAAAAAATAAATACAATGATTGCATTAAAAAGAAAAGAATAGATACAGGACAGATAATTCATAATTATCCCGATACAAAAAATACATCTCGCTCCACTATTAAAAGATCAGACACATAATTCACAATTCCTACCTAACGTATTTGCTTAGCGATTTTAAACTATACTACCAAGAGAATACTCCCAAGATTTAGATATTTTTGTATGTCATATTGGCATGGAAACAGTGATCCGAATTTAAAGAATTTAACTGCATTTTTGAGACAACCATTCAGTTATTATTTATAGAGACACAGACACATACAGACAGCGTTATAATCTCGAATGTTTTACATTTTGGACACATCAGACGTATTTTATCGTACGTTGTGTAGGCATTTTCGGACGCGTTACATTTTAATACTAATATCGAATAACTGGGGGGTATTTAGTCATGTCGATATTTTAATAAAAATAATTCGCTTAGGAATATAAAAAAATATATTTTGACAATTGATGTCGATGATCAAGAAAATCACCAATTTTTTTTTATTGTCTTGTACAAAGTGCTAGAATTAGCTTACTTTCATTTTCAGTTATATTACAATAGGTATAATACCAATTTCTCTTGTTTTAATAAATGATACGCATGGAATTGATCAGCATATACACGAAGACGAAAATATAGTGAATTTAAATTGTGGATTTAGGTGAAGAGCGTTATAGCCGCTTAAATGTAGAATCGCTTAAATGTAGAGTCAGCCGTCAAAAAACTAGACATTATTAGTTTGAAAGAATAAACATTTTCATTAAACAATATCGATATAACTAAAAAGTAATAAATTAGTTATATATTTACCAATATTTGTTATTATACATATACAGGGGACTGGGGAAACCCGTATTACTATAAACCTCGTTCAAACCTCCATGAATACCTACATCAAAAAATAAGGTCACCGCACACAGAAAGAAAAACAAAAAAATCAGTAGATCGAATGTGAATGTGTGTTCGTATAATAAATTATAGAACCCACACAATCGTACCTACCCTGAAAAATACATGAAGACGGCGGAACCGACGCGCAGTCTCTGAAACACATACCAACACGACGTCACTCGGCCGCACTGAATTCCAACCGGTAAATATATTACTCTCGGCCGAATTAAAAATTAAATGGCCCTTGATAATGGAGTGCTGTTCTGAAATTCTAATATATTCGAAGCTCAGGTGGTAGAAACAGTTTAGTTCGACCGGGAAGGTGCAACCGTCACACTTACTTTTGGCGTGTAGCAGTTCTTGCGTTTTGATGGAAGGGTGTGGTTGCCGGCCCACAATTTGACGGTTTAATATGAGGCGATATTGACATGCTTACAGATGTTCATGGGAGGCAATAACCCCTTCCCGTCAAGTTAATTGCATGTTCATTTGTTATTTCAATCAGATAAAAAAAATCACAAATATTCGCTACAGGCGTACGCTTCGCGCTGAACCGCAGCATTGAATATGCAGTCCTGAAGCTGTTCTATGTTCACCTTCACCTGAAATCGATTATCAATGCGTTGCCTTAGACTAAGTTGGTGATCTTCCACAGAAAAGGTAGAAATAGATGTTATTCCTCGATTAGCACATTAGTGCGGTTCGTTCTAACTTTTAAAATACTAAGGACTAAGTTACATGCCACATATATTGCTATTACACCATCTTGCAGTCACTGCATCGATCTTACATGCAGTGGGCTCCAGGTTTGATCCCCGGCCAGACAGGCATCTGAATGATGAATTTACATTCTGTTCTGGGTCTGGGTGTTTGTGTATTTGTCTTTGTTTCCATGGTACCCACTACACAGCAGAAAATTCTAGCATGGGGCTATGAGTGTAGAAAGCGTTTGTTGCATTGTATGTAGGTATATAAATAATAGTTTTTCCAAACTAACCCATGGTGTCGACTAGTTTATTGAAAGTCCCCTACCGGTAGATGCAGTCAACGATGACTGGCTTCAGACAATGGTATCTGAAATATTGGAGCGTCCTTGATTAACGCGTGTATCCGCACGGTGGTCGCGGTTCAGTGCCTGGACTGATAGGTATTGACCGGCCCCTGTCATGGTGACACCACCTTTTTGTAATAGACGTCGCGAACGCAGTACACTTTCAGTACATGTTATAGCATTCGATATCGACATTCTAGCTCTTGGTTCCATTTTATATAAGTTCCATATAATTGAAGACTATATGCGGATTATCTGCTGCCAAGGTCAGTACGGCCTGAGGTTGACTACACGGATATATGGCAAAATATATATATATATATATATAAGGACTTGGATTAAGTAGCCTCGATTCTAGACCATGTCGTCCCTCCACAGAGTGAAAGAATTCGCATACTTGCTAACATATTTTTTGTCGACCACTGCTGTTGAACTTCTCTCTTAACAACTTATATTGTCAGCCTATCTACAGTCTTATTATAATGGATTGTAAGTTGCGTGACTGTAACGCAGTGCAAATAAACACTAGCAGATTTCCCCTAAAATCGCTGATTCTTTTGCTCAGGAAGAATATATTCTCATGTAACCCAAGAGCGCTGCAATGATTGCTGCAAGATTTACATTTGATTTTTGACTACCCTGACTATTATTGTTGGTATAAATGGAATACATTTGTTGCATTCACAAGAACTATAACGCAAATGTCAGAAGACTAACGAGGGAAAGCGCGAGTGATAAACGGAAGGAAAGAGACGGTTGGCCTCCAGAGGGAATAGTCTTATAACACAGTGAACCCGGGTCGTGCAAGTAAAATATTATAATGCAGAGTACGTTAATATTTCTAATAGGACAGTAAACCCGGCAGAGCGGAGCGGACATAATGGAAAATCGCCGGCCCGTAACGGCTGCCAACACCGCCATTATGAAATAAAAGCTTTTTAATAAGACGCGGTGTAACTTCAGAGGACGAGTTGGTTACTGCACCTTGAGTAATTAGTGGATGGTTAATGTTTTAGTTTTTAATATGGGCGTCGCCTATGGACCTTGTTTCCCGATCGTTTTCTCTCTGTATGATGTGTTTTCTCCGACTGCGTCACAAGCAGGATTCTTTTTGGAGCGTATGTATTCGACGACCCGCGTGGCGGAGCGGTCACTATACCGGTCTGACACGCAGTGGGTCCCGGGTTCGATCCCCGGCCAGACAAGAATCTGAATGATGAGATTAGATATATGTTCTGGGTCTGGGTGTTTGTGTATTCGTCTTTGTGTGTCCAAGGCACCCACGACACAGGAGAATTTCCTAGTGTGGGGCTATGAGCGTAGAAAGCGTGTTATGTATGTTTGTATGTAAATCCATTTCTTTGGCACGAGTTACATTTCAAACGGCTTGACTATAACATCCCCATAACTGATCATGGGTCTTTCCCTTCAATTGAAGATTAATCCACAACACTTAAGTATGTATTAAAATATGTTCATTTTCATTTTTCTCTTTTTTAGGTTTCGTACCCAAAGGGTAAAAACTGGGCCTGATTAATAAAACTTCGTTGTCCGTCTATCCGTCTGTCAGCAGGCTGTACCAGATCTCTTCATGCTCGACTCCGACTTGCACTTGGGCGGTTTTAAAAAAATTGTGGGAAAGAAAAGTGTTTATGTATTTTAATAAGTAGTTATTTGTTTTCCGTTCAAGTTCCTTTTCGATTGGTATACGTGTAATTCACAGAGTTCGTGACGATAAGATAATTTATTAATAATATAAAATATGATTATTTCAATACTACATACTACGCATACGAAAGTTGTTCAAACATTTATAGAATAAAGGCAGTCTGCTAGTATTCTCTTTGTGTTTTCCCCGAATTTCTGTTTCCCAACTCAGTTGTTCTGCAAATATCTGAAACCCGACTCCTTTTCTTTCATCTATGTTTTGAGTATAAGTCAACATCTGATACTATTCATTTAAATAGTCATTGCGATTTTTTAATAGAGTATTTTGTATAAAAACGTATATGTTTTATTGTTTTAAACAGTTACGTAGTACAATACTTCAAGAATAAAAAAATACTAATCTGATGTTTTATTAATGTAATTATTTTAAATGATATTACTTATATAACATGTTATAACAAATAATCGTTCCGGTTACAATTAGACTGTACTTCAACTTAACGACAAACTTGATCTTGAACTCGAGAAGCATTTAGACGTTATAAACTTTAAATCAACTGTCTCGACACCATATCAACAATCTATTCTTGGATCAGATCATGCTAAGAATTCAGTGAGTGTAAACACATCTACTATTGTTTACAATACGGACAAAGCGAAATTACTAGCAATTACAATCGGAATTCACGTTGAAAACTATGCAGTTTTGACAACACATGACTAACGGCCCGTAGATCGGTCTGAGATAGATTTACAATCGAATAATGAAAGCGGGGCATTACAAAAGAAAAAACGATGGATAGCATCCAGAAAGATAAACATTTTGCTAACAGAGATCCGAATGTAAACAGGAGGTAAGCGCCACTCGTGGGTTCGTATCCAAGCAGCTTACAGTAATTAAAGTTAAAAGGCTCCGGTCTGATGATGTGTTGTTTATTCTTGGCAATAACATAATTTAAAGTTTGTCTACTGTGTTGAAGCACATTCTAAATCAATGACATTAACACTTTCTTTAAAAATAAAATAAATAAAAAATTCTGGGTAACTACGTAACATATAAGGTACGTTATAACGTACCTTAAGTGTCCTACGAACCTAAAACTTTTTCAATTTTGAAGCAAGACAATTTTATAAATGAATGATTATTAAATTATACATTTTTTCCTTTCATTCCGTACATGATATTATAGATTGTCGTTTTTTTGTAGACCACAAATAGTTTAATACACTTTAAAATATTTTTTTTAATAAAATTCTCCTATACATTCATAAATTTGCCTCTTACATCACATTGCATCAAATACTTCAAATATTTCCAGTAAAACGTCATGAATCTAGAACATTTTTGTTTCTTTCAGTATTTGTATAACGCTTTACGCTGATGCATATCTTTATTCCTGGCAACAATAAATTAGTGATTTTAGTGTACGGTCATGCTTACTAAATTCATTACGTAATGTTGTACACTCATCCCATCTGATAGCATTTGGCAACGTTGCCGATTCATTTATACTAGGCCTTGCTAGAGCACAAGTTCGCGTCCATCACATTTATAACAACTTTGTTATTTATTGTTCTAGATTTAAACTTTAACACACTCTTTTTGAAAGAAAATTGTATAGACCACGGATTCCCAAAGTGGTCTTCTGGAATATCGACTCCTTTGGAATTTAATAACCGGAAAATTGCAAAGTTTTTAAGTTGGTAAGTACTTTTTTTGTAACAATACGAAAAGACCTACAGATGATTTTTAAAGCAAATGTCTTTGATATAATTCTATGCCTTGCCTAAAATAGTTTGGGAATGGTCCCTCATACAGGCAGTTTTCATATAGGTGAAGTAGATTTAAAATGATATACAACAATAGATTAGCACAATTTTTATACAAGAGAATCAGGATGACAGAAATATGAAAATAATCATAAATGAAGCATACAAAATAGTTTCAGAAAACAAATAAATTCTGAATATAGACAATTTTCTACTATGTAATATTATTTGAAGTCTGTATTAATCATGTTGATGATTACAAATCTGTTATGAATCCAAATCAGTAAGCTATAGTACCTTAGTGTGTTGCTAAATAATTAATCGTTAATATAAAAAGCAATATGCATTATAGTGACGAAGAGAACAATAGAGGACAATTAATTGAGGTTCCAATTTAGTGGCGCCGGCGCATATACCGTCGATCGGTTGAATGATACTAATCAATACTTGGATGGATAATCGTCTAATACGAGTGTGGAATATATGAGTGAAAACGAATGATACATAGATAACGGAGTTAAATAGAAAGATGATTTTTATACAGATAATAATTATGAACATTCAAGGAATTTATGTTATCTTTCGAATATATATTGGAAAGATAAAATGTATTTCTTCTATTTGATCTTCTGCTTTGATTCATATCCTCATTACGAAGTAGAAGAAAGCGTAATATAAGTTATGTATATGACATTTATACCTCCCAAAAATTAAACAGTTATTAAGGAACTCTATTATTGATATAATAAATATTTTGCGTCTTCATTTCTAGTATTCTCTTTGTTTCTAAATTTAATACTATATTAATTTTTGATTTATTAATTTTTAATTCATTTTTCCAATTTGTATTGTTGGTGGAGACGTCATGGCATACATCTATTACGCCATTAACGTTGATCATCTGCTATCAGAGGTGTTGTTGGAGGCTGTGGGCGCCTCAATGGGCTGACGTCATAACACGCTCCAGTTGCGACTTGTCTGTGCTTGTCTGTCAAATGTAGTATTGAGGTGTGTTCACATTAATCTTAATTACTGGTGTTCTTCTGTAGCGATACTGTTTACCAGTTAGTTAAATTATTACACCCATTGACTGTAGTGTCTTAAAGTTAATGAATACTTTTTCTCTTACATAAATGCTCTATTCTAAAATATTTCGAGAATGCTTTATTTACTATGTTCATTTGTAGAGATAGTATTTCTTAGAATCTGTCGGTCAAAAGAGCTGTCTTTTGGCCAATACTTTCTTTGATTAATTGAGTCTTTTACTCTTTTGTATTTATAATTTGATTTACGCGCTGATTTCTTATTTGGTTTTCATTAACAAAAAATAGTTCGTTTCGAGACAAGATAGATAGTACTTAAAAAAGTTGTTTTCAATGAAACTTATTGGTCGCATTAAACAATAACCTACACGAACACCTTGCAACTGATAATTTACAAATAATAAAATATCTTGTAAGTTGTAATAATAGCTTTATACACATCGTACAATAGAGCCGGTGTGGGATCAGTAACCGGTCTCTTTACGCACAGACCTTTACGATATCTTACGCGGTTGCCACCGAGTTTTTTGGCACTTGTTCCGATATTTCCGCCGCTGTCTGCGGGTCGCTCTGAACTTTCTCGTTACTCATCGCGGCTCCCATTATGCAATTTGCTTTTTTCTGCACATTTTATTTTGAGATTAATAGCAGTGATGACAATTTTATCAACTTCGTCGTAACGCGTATCTACGGTTATCTATTGAGCGTCACTAACAGGACTTACTTAGTCATCATTTCAATTAATGCAGTCTAAGAATATATTTATTTTTCTTAATTGTTTTATGTTTCATTATGGCCATTCTTCAAAGTTTATACCTATCATCATCCAGTTTTAAATAATTGATGGGATCATAACTTTTATTCAGCGTACTTAAACTATATGTAGTTAAATCAAGCTGTCAAATTATCTCTGTTTAATTGTTATCATTAATCGTCGCGGGAAGTCTTAATATACTTGGAAGCGGCTAGAAGCCCATCAGAATTCTAGCTTATCTCTAGACTGCTTTTTGCTCATCAGTTTTCTCACGAGCAATTGTGACTTAATTATTCTCGAATTTAACCGACTTACCATACCGGGAACGAGTACAAGGTAATAAGGAAAACATCTTTATCTATACGAATAAATAAAGCTGTATACTTGTTTGTTGTATAAAACACTTGCTTAAATCTAAACCTAAATTGCGTGTTTAGAATTATATCAAAAAAAGAGGAACTATTTGAAATTGTTTATTTAACCTAAAGGCTAAATTGGCTTTGAAAAGACTATAAAAAGTAACTTTGTGAGATGATTTTAACGTTTCTTTCAGAATAAAATCAGGAATTATTTTACTAGGTTTTTTTAATTCTAGGTTTTTGCGTGAAAATTTAATACAATCTGCGTATACGCATGGCTTTAGTTGAAACGAAAGTTCCTTTTAAATCGAAAGGATGACACTTAAGTTATTCGGGGAAAATATATAAATAGTACACAGTTCGACAGACGACAGTGACGGAACTCACTTTACTATTTTTACTATTACGATGACGTGTTATGACATGTAGCCGTTTTAGGCGTCGCTTTTTTCGTTATTCGTTGCTCTACTACTGGTAAATGTTACCGAAAATTCTTTGAGAGTACTGTGTATTTTCGTTTTTGAAAGATTTGCCAGTATTAATGGCGCTGATGAACGAATATCGCTTTCAGGAGTCCATAATTCTGTCGAGTTCAAAGCATTGGTGCTTCTGAGTTACGTTCCTCCGCAGCTTATTTACCTCATTCTGTTGAACTTATAACATAGTTAGGTTAAATCGTAAGATCTAGATTGCACCAAACGATTCTTTTAATATTTTGACCTGTATACCGAACAGCAGTTTCGTCCAATGCTTTTGCTTCCAATTTGTTTATACGATTTATTCAGCTAAAGTCAGGTTAATACGCTACCTGCATTATGGAAATCCTTGTTACGATTTACCGTTATAATTCACTGTAGAATTATAAATAGTCATTCTTCATTATTTGCAGTCTGTATTATCTAAACTCAAGCTTAATAGTAAAGGATATCAAACTATAGGCACTGTTGACGATATAAAATTCTCAGAGAATTAATATATTTACTAGACTTCAAAATATATTGAAACACAAATATGTGTAGATGTAATACTAATTTAATTTATCACAAGATTCATCATTATTTATATGACGAGACTAGATAGAGTCAACAATTTACCATGCAGCAATAGTAGTAATGTAAACTAACTATTTACGGCAAACGAAGATACAGTCAAAGGAGAAGATAGATTAATAACGTCACTAATCTCTTTTATCTAAAACCCACACGGATATAAAAATAACTTTTCACACGTGCTTCGTTGAAGAAATCCGAAGCGCACCGTCTACCGAAAGAGCAATAAAATGTGGAAAAGAAAGATGCCTGTATCTCGAGGAATAATTTAATTTTCAAGCCAACTTACTTTTCTTATCCCACTTACTGACCGTTTATATTATGAAGGGTGCATAAATGAGTACAGTGCGGATGTTTAGTACTGGTATGTTTTGCTACGGTGACCACGATGCTGCTTCGACCACTATTTACACGGCGCCTAAAATGGATTCATAATGGCTACTTGTTCGAACGATACACCTGCCATCGCATATTTGTTTGTTAGCATTAAAATTTATTGCATTTATACGCCGCGTGTATACGTTTGATACGTTGAATTCTTTTTGTTGCGATTTGATGTTACCGTCGAATGCTTTGATGTTGCGTCAGTTATATTCAAATTTTATTTGGTGTCATTGTCAAAAATTCAAAATATAGACGAAATAGCGTGAATTTCTTAAGGTAGGAATTAAAGACAATCTTACAACTAAACATGCAAACCACATAGAAGTTGACATATCATCGATCGTGCAGTCATCGAGGAAAACTCTGAACATAAAGCAGATGTACCTTCAAGTAACGTCACTCGCGTATCGACGACACCTCAACTACCATGCGGCGTATCACCTTACTAAATCACAAAGCACTCACTGTAACCAGGCTTGTAGACCGCGCGGATCCTCTTTATTAACTTGCCAGTCCTTCGCAACGGAGGGCCGAGGGCCACGGCGGCGTGCCCTCGCCTCTCCGCGAACACGAGATAGTTCCTCCTATTCTTCAACGGCACTTCGAATCGTCCGGAGCACTCGAGGGGATCCTGAGGGAGCTTCAAGCGGATGACCGCGTCCTCTCGCGGCCAGCGGCCCTGCCTGCGGAAGACGCGGCGGACCTGGACCGTGGCGGCGTCCTTGGCCAGGGACTGCACGCGCGCCTCGAAGGCGGCGGGGGCTCGGTAGGCACGCCAGGCGACGTCCGCCCTCTCGCAGTAGAGGCGGCGCGGCGCCGCCAGGCCGCCAGCGAGGCACAGCAGGGCCCAGCAAAACGCCGCGCGCCCGCACGTCTTCATCGCGCCATCGCGCTCGCACACTCACTGCGGTGCAGCGACCCTCGCACGTCCGCGGCCGGCGCGCGACTGGCCCCTCCGCTGAATCACGCCCCGCCTACACCGAAATAGTCTCGATACTGGCCACGCGCCGATTTATCTCGCCCGATGATTAATTTGCGAGTGGCGATCGTAATTAGCGGCGGGTTAGCGCTTGCTCGGGGTGCCTGCGCTGGACCGATAGGGACGAGCCTTATCTCTATCACTAATTCACTATGGGATAAATCAATTTCATACGGCGCGGACGTCTGGAGTGATAGCTTTTATAAGTTTTAGATTAGATTCCCTAAATTGTTAGTAGGAGGTTGGTTTATCACATTTTTTAAGATAATCTCCTATATGTTTTTAATATCCTTTTCACATCCACATATCAAGTTTCTAGATAGTTTCAGTATATAAAAATCGATGTTTTAACTAAGTACTGCTGTTTTGGGGTTAAAATTATAAATATATAGTGGAGATTGTAGTTTAATTTTTAACTCGTTATAAATTGTACTGTGTTTGCATAATAATTATTTTATTATAATTACCTACTGCTATAGCTACTTTCACAAAAATAAATTATGTACTGCAGTCGCACATTATACTCTATCATACTACTGTACGAAAATATAATAAATAGTAAAATACAAACATTTGATATGTGTTGACATTTATCTTTTTTGTATTTTAATGTTTAGGTAAAACAAAAATATTATCATAATTTCTTTCGTTCCGATTATTTTTAAAATCTAGTGAAAATTACGAACTTGCAATACCTGTCTTATTACATACATGACTTGATATTGCGTACAACTCTGACGTATTTATTTTCTTTCTATAGATTATTTTTTTTAAAATACTTTAACTTCTTTCTTTTCTTCCTTCTCTTAACCTAATTAATAATTAAATGAGACATCCGAATAACTTCGATACAGGTTTTTCTTTTATTATATTAAAATTTGAAGTAAAAGACAATCTGTATCCATGATAGAGTTCGTATCCTCTACCAAGCTGCAAAATCTGTTACCCAAATCGTGAAATCAATACCTGTAACGTACAAATAACTTTTTCAAAACTACTTACCAAGTATGAGAGGTGTTCAGAACCTTACAGGAAGGCTGCGTCTAATGACTTTCACCGCGTAGCCGCTCTACGACGCCTGTAGCGCGTAGACACAGCGTAGCACGCTTAAGCCTTGCTCTATAAAGTGTAAACTATTTTGTATCCCACTACTGGGTACTTAAGCCACTTTCCCACAATTGGGGAAGCCCTATATAAGAATACACCTAACACTAGTAGTCTTGCTGTTTTTATAAGATTTAAGAAGCAAATGAGCATGCAATCCACCTGATGGTAAGTGTTTACTGCCGCCCATGGACATCTGTAAGCAACTTCATACAGAACAGGGATTGTATATGAAGTCGATCACAGATGCGTTGCTACTATCGAGGACTAAGATGGTCGCCTCATATGAAAGAGAGCCGGTAACTACACCCTTCACTGAAAACTGCTCGCGCTAGAAATAGGTAGCGGTGGTACCTCTCCGGTCGATCTATACTCATTCTACCACCTTCCAGAAGCTGCTCTAGTGCGGATTGCAAAGGAAAGTTTGTGAGAGGCCAACTGGTGCTGGTTGTTGTCCAATTGCTCATGTCTCCGAGAAAGTTTAACATCAGCTATACAATTCTAGCAACTTTAGCACGAAATTACTCAATTTTGTAGATAGGTTACCATATGTAAAGCTGGGAGACTTCACCGGGTAAAACCAGTGTAGTTCGAACGGAGAGGTACCACCAAAAATAGGTGTATTATTAGCGTGAAGTAGTTGTCGCGTTTCGATAGAAGCGTGTGATTGCCGACTCACTTATGTATAAGGTGACCATCTTGGTCCTCAGGAGTAGTCTAAAGTCAATCACAGTTACGTTAACTGTGATTGACTTTTGATAGAGATCCTGTTCTATTCTAAGCTCGTTTTCTACTTCAATCTTATATAAATATATAGGTATATAAAGGATATAATATATCCAAAAATTATATATAAAAACATTTATCTATATACAAACGTTCGAAAATTCAGAGTTATATATTGGAAAAAGCTCATTATGAAGTTCAAATCACCACACTTCCCGAAAGCTCCGCTCACACCGATGCGACACAAAAAATGCGTTCGGAAACGAAAGTATAAGGGATTCTCACACTCTTGTACGACAAGATAGAACAGTGTATATGACAAGAATTCTGTACGTAAGTATTAAAATATGTATTCACATATTAATTTTTTTATTTATTATTTATTGTACTCGTATTTGACAATATAACAATCTACTTTAAGGTAACTTCCGGGCAACAATTAAATACAGTAAAACAAAAACATCAATTAAAAAGAACAATGTAATATTATGAAACCTAATGTGATTTTTATTTATTGTGTAGATGTTATTTAATATGAGACATAAGATACTTGTATTAAATTAAACTCTTAGAAGTATGTAGGTTGTTTATCGGCTTTAGTTTATTGTAATCTGCCCGATAATCTGAATGGTTTCGTAGCTGATGTTCATAAAAAATCCTTATCTGTATATATTTATCTATATATCTCTATCTGTATATCTTTACTTAAAAATATATTTTTATGGACGGCAAATTATATCATTTTATGGAAGGGCGACAATCTTTAAAAGCGACTTTACGCGATAAATATTAAATAGTAGGTACCTTTTCTAGTGTAAAGGGAGTTCGTAAATATTATGTAACATACGAATTGTTTTTGTATTACGGTTTCGTGATCTACCTAAAGAACCCTAATAATCCACAGGCCTGACCTAACGGTCCACTAGCAATTTGCCTCACATCCGGCTCGGAAAAAAGACAAAAACGGAAACACCCCTACACTGACACCCTTAAATACTTACCTGGATTCATTCACTAAGTATGAATGACCGCTTTAGAAAAAAAGGACGGTGGCACGGTTACCTTTTGTACACCCGAGTCCATAAGTTCTGATCAATGGTTAAAAAGCCAATGGAATTTATGTCTTATTTTCTGAAACATTAGGAATATGTGTTAGACTTGTTTGCCAGTTGTAACGCACGTGCTGTAGGTAGTAAAGCTTTGTCACACCGCCGTAATACGATTTGAATGAATGACTCTCTCTTCAATGAATTTGTCATCTTTTTTTCTTTGGGCATCGGTGTGGTATTTATGTCCAATGGAATCAAATGAGCGCAATTTATTTTTTCTGACAAACATTTAATACATGTATTAAATGTGTCTATATATGATGATACTATGTTTGATGTGGTAAGATTTTATGTATTTATTCATTTATTACCGCTTTCTACTGCATACATGGTCCAAAGTAACATTTTCTCCTGTATTCAACTTTGGGTGTATTCATGGCATACATGAATACACCCAAAGATTCACATAGGTTCACATATGGCATATATGTATTTTGAAGGTGGTAGAGCTCTTTGTGGTTCGACTCCGGAAGCACCACCGCCACCACCACACCTATTTCTGCCTAATAACAGCAGTGTTGCGCGCTTTTGTGTTCTGGTCTGAAGGGTGTGGTAAGGGAGACATACGTTTCCGAGGCATTCCATCTTAGTCCTCAGAGATAGCAACGCACCTATGGTTGTGGCTAACCTTAAGTGAGACTTTGATCTTACCTAGGGTTGATTACAGATGTCCATGGGCGGCAGTAGCCACTTACCATCAGGTGGGCTGCATGCTCGTTTGCTACTTCCGTGCTATAAAGAAAAAAAAAGAAAAACATATTTGCTTGGCCGGGGATCGAACCCGGATCCCATTGCGTGCCAGACCGGTGTGGTGTGCGCATGTCGTCGTCACGTGAGTTATTATAAATATTTGTTGTTTTTTTCTGCATCACAAAACTTAAGTTCTTGGATTAAGTGTTTTTTTTTGTAAAGACAGGATTTTATTGTAAAATTTAGGGGTCATAAAAAATGTAAACATTAACAACAATGTTTCTTGCTTTAAACGTTAGCAAAAACCCCAACATACAGTGGCAATTAATAAATGGTTAATATTATTTGCATTAATACGATAGAATTCAATGCCACTTGCAATTAAATTATAATAAAGAGTATTATTGTATGAAAATATAACTACTTAATATAAAAACCTTAAAGCTTATTACTTGCAAATAATTTGAATAATTACCTTTTCCTAAAATATTGAACTATCCTGTTTAGGTAATAAATGATATAAATATGTATAAACAAATGTTTTCTGTGCTTGCTTATTGAGTTAGGCAAAGATTCATCTTTTGTTTCTTTATTTGTGTGTGTAGACCCGAAAGAGAAGAATTTATGAATGAAATGTATGAATGAAAGATAGGCTGTACCTGTTTATATTTATTACCTCTACATACAATGTTGTAATAACATCTTTACGTTAGCAAGTGGTTGTAATTTTAAATACACTTTGCTACAGTACGTTATTATTATTTAGTTAAACTTCAAAACGTGATTTTTAGCATATTTCATCTAAAAACATATTAAATATTAATTCTTGTTTTGTTATATAAGGTTTTTTACTCATTTGGACACTATATTCAAAGTTTAATTTATATTTCCTAAATAATAATCATAAATTTATCTGATTACATCATTTTATGAAGTGTACGAAAGTAAACAGTTATACGGTCCACCAAATTATAAGTAGTCAATACCGCCCATAAACATCTATAATCTACCACAGATAAAATTAAGGTATTGACTTTGGTCACTGTTGCATTACCATCCCTGAAAACTAAGTTGGATGGTCTCGATCTAGCATGAGATGTGCTATATGCCTTATCATATCTTTTATACCAGAATACAGTGCTTAATACCAATGTTATTAGGCAGATATTAGGCCCACAAAGGGCCTAAATTACCTAAGGGCCTAAAGGACCTTTATTATTTGTTTAAGGTGCAACATAATTCAAATAAATTAAATGTTATCTATTCTACATAATACAATAGACGTGTCAGTCCATTGTTAACTTGTTTTGTTTTTTGCTGAACACGTGTAAATAATTAGCAAAGGTGTGAGAAAGATTTTTTGTGTGTTTTTTTTTATGCTTTTGTTTTTAATTTCCTCAGCGATGGAACAGATGTTTGGTGGGATAATAGAAGTATTATGGGTTTTGTACTTATCGTCTAGTTGTAGGTAAATTTTGACAATTTGGCGGAGTTTTTTTTCTAACTTGATATATGAGTCTAGACAAAATATGTTAATGAACGATTTGCATATAATTAAGAATATGTTTTTAGGTAATAAACCTGGCGCTAAGTGTATATATATGAACTTGTTTTATATTTGAAAGAAGTAGCAAACGTGTGTACAGTCCCACAGAGTCTAAGTAGCTACTGACGCTCTTTATTATCCGTAATTAATTCTAGATAAGATTAGTGTCTTTCCTGATCGCGGCCACAGATGCGGTATCCCTAAGGAATAAGAGAAAGCCTTGTATTAGCATTTCTTCCTTACCTGCATACACAACAATTCTTAACACTGTTGTTATAAGCCAAAGATAGATGTGCCGTCGAAATCGAACCACAAATGATTCTATCATCTGTAAAACTCTCTTATCTGTAATCAATATTATCTGCAGCCAATCCCTTATAGTTAATCTATAGTTCATCTATATGAGAACACAGGACATCTGTTGTGGAGTTACAGTTGGAAGAGCACTGCCATTTAAAATATTTAGTTTACCAATTAATACTTAAAATCATTTTCTTCGTTTTAAACTATTCAAGACATTGTAATACGTTTTTGATATTATTTTTTATTATTCTTATATATATTTGACTATTACAGATTAAGTATACAAAATTGCAAATTAAAGTAGATTTTCTTCATTTGTGTAATTTATTAAAATTGTCAAATCAAATAAATTATTTGTTTGGTAAAATATTGTATTAAAATTTTAAATTTATAGTAGTAACTTCATTTAATATTTTAATGAATAAGTCCTATTCGTAGGAAAATACGCATAGGATGTAGTTTAGTACGATTAAGTATAATGTAGAAATAAGTACGAATCTTCTTTACGTAGTGATGTGTGAAATGTAGAGTTCTGTATAATATGTAGAGTTCCAGGCCGGCATCCAGTGGGTAGGTCGCCGTTTGGTTAATCTCTTTCACGCCTGCAAGTAAATATAACTCGCGTACGTTTGCTGCGCTACCGTCGTACCGTCTTATTTTAATAGTCACTCGAAGATACGTATATTATACGGAAAAATAATATTCCTTATAATATTGTGAACTAGTCTACAAATTTGTGTTTCTAATGCATAACGCAACTGATAAAATTAAGTAACTTTGAATCAAAAAAAAAAAGTATAATTTTGAATGAAAAAATTAAAGTGCATTATCAAATAATAATTAATATAAATAAATGTTTCCATACATATGTATAAGACATTATCATCATCATTATCCCACATGTTGTTAATGACAGGGGTTTTAAAAGCATACTTAACATTTTCTTAAAATAATAAATATTTTTGCACAAAAAATAATTTGCAATTGAACCTAACAAGCAAGATACATTTTAAGAATTATGATAATTAAATACAATATCAAACATAACGGCATATTCCGTGAATGTTAATTCCAATTAATATAAATATATATATAAGGTATAAATTATGAGCTCCTTTAAATTTACTTTTGAAACATTAGTTACTAAAATATGAGGCTTTATAATATATATCAAAAATAAGAATAATGAAAGCCAGAAAAAGAGAAGGTTACTTGTAGATTTTTTGTATTATATTAGCTACAAGAGCACGCACTATACATAAATATGCTACCAATAAATTAAACATTGAAAATGTCTTAAATGATGAATAACATAATCATGAATGGAAATAATTCAAGTCGAGAATCGTGCGAGTGAAACTCGTGGTACCTCAATACTGAGTGCTCTCACCTTTGTAGGTATCCCGTGACACTGACGCATTTTAAACTTCCACACTAATCCGACAGAGGGCGCTGTGATTACTTCTCTGTTTTTTTTAGAGCCAAGAAAGGGGCCCTCAAATCTCAGATACCCCTTATCGTACCTATCTTTGTAAAATGGTTCACAACCATCAGATAATTTCCATAGAACAGTACTATGATTTAAATTACCATTCTATGTTGTGTGTTATGTGTGTTTGTGCAACTAGACGTAATTATAGCTTTACTAGCTGACCCGGTGAACTTAATTCCGCCTAACATTCAATAAATGAGCAGATTTAAGATTTTGAAATGAGTATTGAATTATTAAGTTAATTTTTTTATTAGGATTATAAATGTAAAAATAAAATATACATTTAAAAAATTAAATATTTTAATGACGTACCTGGAAGACATTCGCTTTATTTTCCATGTATTTTGGCACATGGGTTGCACTTTTCAGTGAAGCAAAACGTTTCAATTCGTCTGTATTTTTTAATGTTTGATACATCGAAAATTGTGAAAAGGATGAACCGATTTTGACGTTTTTTTCATTTGAAAGCTGGTGCTTCCCGTTAGGTTCCATTTTAATTTGGTTCAGTTTTGACAAGGGCATCCATGAGAAAAACGTATAAGTCTTAAATTTGCAATATATACAAATGTTTGCGACAAATGGACGAATAACTCAGCTTTTACTGATTCGATTCTCATGAAACTTAAAATGAACATTAGATATCTAGGATGACATAATTTAATGAAAAATCTGATCTTTTACTCCTCGATCCTGATGATGTAGGGGTACTGCTAGCCAAAACCAAAGGAGCACCAAATGGCAAAATTTGGTGCTTACGAATATATGTATAATAAGATTACTGAGATGAGAAATACTATAAAATATTTGAACTTCAACTCCTCAACCCTGATAATGCAGAAGTATTTCGAACCTAGAACATATAAGTTGGCCATTTGGTGATTACGTATATGCAGTAAGATTACTATGCAGAGATATAATATGAAAATTGGTCAAAATTTTCATATTATATCTCTGCACTCCTGAAAACTGGTGATGCAGGGTAGGTACCACAAGCCTAATTTATAGTTCAGGATTCGGTTGAGCTGTAGTGATTTATATTGGATGGGTTAGGTTAGGTTGGAACATAAAAGAAAACATAAAACTAAGCGACCAGGGCGCGGTCGCGCCCTGCGAGCGGGTGTGCCTAGTTCATATGAATACAGACCTAACCTTTATTTACCTTGATATAATTCATAAAAGTTTCGTTAGTCATGGCTTAGGACCAAATCTTATATTTATGCTGGAAGTACGTACGTTACGTTTGTATTTATGTTTCATTTTATGCTTTCGTGTAAAATTATATTTATGACCTACTATGAGTTCTACAAGTATAATATATGAGCACCAACTTCAGAATTATGTACTTTGTACTTTGTATGAAGAAAACCAACATATATTTAAATTATTTTTTGTTTTTTGTGCCATAGAAGTAGGTTTCTATTTTTTGTTATTTTTTTTAATCAATTACTCTCTTGTTCCGTACCATTTATAAAAAAACGGCAAAAAAACACGTCTGTTGTATGGGAGCCCCCCTTAAATATTTATTTTATTTTGATTTCATTATTTACTTTCAAAATGAATATATAACTAAATATCTATCTGTTGTCGTTATTAATATCAAGCAAACTGTCTATCTGTTCTCGTTATTAATATCAAGCAAAAAAATCACATTTTTTGTATGGGATCACCCTTAAATATTTATTTTAATATGCCTTTAGTACATGTTGTTGTAGCAGCAGCTGACATACATCATCTGTAAAAAAAAAACCAACTGTCTGCCTACAACGGTTCATGAAATACATTACGTACGGTTAGTGACAAACAGACGGACAACGGAGTCGTAGTAATTGGGTCCCGTTTTTACCTTTTGGGTACGGAACCCTAAAAGCATCTAACAGAAATACCACCCAACAGATTACGTCATAGTCGCTGTTACATACCTATACTACTATATAGTAAGATAAGTTATCCTATCTTTTAAGTTGGATCAAACTGCACGCGGTGTGCAAATTGTATTGAAATCGGTCCAGTAGTTTAGGATTTCATAGCGGACAAACAACGTGACATTTAATTTATATATATATTAACATTCAGATTAAGGTAAGCTATTCTAACTTTCAAGTTAGAGTATAATGCAAACGGTGTGCAAATTTGATGGAAATCGATTCAGTAGCTTAGGAGTCCATAGCGGACAATCAAGGTGGCAGGTTATTTATAAAAAATATAAGCTATCCTATCTTTGAAGTTGGATGAAACTGGACACGGTGTGCAAATTTGATCGAAATCGGTTAAGTATTTTAGGAGTTCATAGCGGACAAACAACGTGGCACGTAATTTGCATAGATATAAGCTACCCTATGTTTCAAGTTGGATCTAACTATACAAGGTGTGTAAATTTTTTTGCGGTATATTTAGTAGTTTAAGAGTTCACAGCCGACAAACAACGTGACACGTAATTTGTATAGATATAAACTATCACATCTTTCAAGTTGAATCAAACTGTACAGAGTGTGCAAATTTGATTTAAAATCGCTTCAATAGTTAAAAAGTTTACCCCGGACAAACAACGTGACAGGTAATTTATATATATTAAGACAACTGTGCCTTGCGAGTACACTTGCGTTTAATTTTTAATTTTATCAGACTGAAGTAGCAAACGATACATGCTTATCAGCTGGATGGTACGTGGTTACCTCCGCCTATGGATATTTGTAAGCGACTTCATATTTAACAGATGTTCTATCTGAAATCGATCACTGACGCGATGCTACACACAAGGACTAAGATTGTCACCTCATATATGATGGAGCCGGTAGCCGCACCTTCCCACCGAAACGCAAGAATTGCTAGAAATAGGTGTGGCG
>MOOZ01000138.1:627453-641161 GCA_002930495.1 Cecropterus lyciades | reverse complement strand
ACCTTCATACTTCATACCTAGCTATGTATATGTGGCTACCTTAAAGTAAAACTATCTTTGTGCACTGGCCACTTACCAACAACTGGGATGCATAAAAATTCCATGCTAGAGGTCTCAGGTTCAAATTCCATACAATTTTTTTAAAGGTTTGTGCGCATTAGAAATGATTTAGTAATTGGTTTAATGATGAAGGAATGCAGGAAGGAAAGCAATGCATGGAAAAAGTTTGCCAAGAGTTCACACTTCATTTTAAACATTAAATTATTGATATTTGATAATAATATGAAGATTTCTCGTTGAAATGAAAGAACGCCATTGTTTTTTACAACTATTTTTGTAAAAAACGATGGCATTCGTCACGACATTATGACGTCGCGACGTCGTGTCGTCATCGCGTCCTGTGTTTTGACCCTAACACCAAGGAACGTCGCCGGTGGCACTCCCCTCCCGCGGACCCCCAAAAGGTAATAAATCACTGAAGTACTTAATTATTTTGATTAAAACCCGTACGTAGCCGTTACTGAGACATACTTTGATATTTAACCGAGTTTTTTAAAAAAGTTTTTTTTTATCAATAAAACTACGACTCCAGAGACTGTTCGTCCGTGCCTTTTTTCATGTTAGTTTTATTTTGTCACATCTTCTTAAGTCAAAATTCTATAGCTTCACTATGAGCCTTCGCTATCACCATCGCACTCAATCTTGTAACGGCATGAGCTGTGGCCCGGTTGCGTGGTTTGGTGGCAGTGGCGGCTGTATAGAAAACCTTATCTTAAATTACTCCACGGGACCTTTATTTTTAATATATATATATATATATATATGTATTTTTTCGTGTTGGACTTATTTATGTATCTGTCTTTGTTTTTAATATAAACGCCCAGTACTACTACACACTACACATTTTGAACTTACTATTGGTAAATGGGACAATGGACTCGCTTCCATTACAATGTATCGCCCATCAGGATGTTGACGGTTTCGACTCCAAATTCAGCAATTCGAATTCACAGTGACTTTTCGTCGCTGTATTGAATTTCATTTGCCTCTACTAATTTCTATGTGGCCGTCTCTTCCTCCCAAATGTACTCTACATTGCCGTCTTGTCTTGGTGTGCGATACTTTATAGTTATTTGCTCCCTAGTCATTTTCGGAGGCCAAATCGAGCTCGCAGTTTACGACCTTATCTATAACCTTCGAGTCCCCGCTGCAGAGGCCATCGAGATGTTATAGTCCTCCAGTCTTTAGTCGGTGGCAGTCATAGCTCTTAAGATGAACTGAGCTATGGCGTCGTAGCTCCAATCGGTGTAGTATGTACAGCTGATGGTGTGACGTGATTCTGCCACTACTGCGTGGGGGACACTGTCGTGCAGTTGCAGATGTTTTGCCGATGTTTGCACAATCTTCACCGTCTCGTACATTTGTCCCTGTGCTTCATGTATCTTCAGACTCTCTCTCTCGGCTTGAGTGTGAACCAAGTAGAGAGTCCTCTCAAAGGTTTTTGTAACACTTCAGCTCAGATATTATACGTGACGTGGACGAGTATATGCCGCTGTATACCTCGCTTAGGGCATATGCTACGTCCGTTGGGTTCCTGTGCATGCACAACAGTTCCTGGCTAATTACGGTCACCTGGTTCAGGCGGCAGTATTGCAACTCGAAGAGGTTGTTACGCTCAATGTAGGAGATTTGGTTTATGTCTCCGATGAGCATCACTTTCGTCGCTCCGGTCAGTCTTATCGCCATCACAATGGCCCCGAAATGGTTCATAATGGCCTCGAAATGCTTCATCGACTAATAGTCGTCTGCAGCTACCTTTTGAGCCATTTACTAATACCGAGGCCAATGTACGCACTTTCGTTGTGGCGAGCTTACCGGACTTTCCGGTGCAGCGGGCGAGTCTCATACGGAGACCTTTTGCCGCTGGCACAGCTAGTTCTCGTATAAAAAATGTAACTACGACCACTGAAGAGATTGGCCATAATGTTTTTGTGTTGTTATGACAACGTAGTGCGATGATGGAGAGCGCACGCACTTCACGTGTTCTTGTGGAACATAACATCTAATGAATCTGATTATTTTGTAATTGATAAGTTTTTAATAATTATAATAATTCATTTCTGCATAATAAGGCAGATATAATTATCTTCCACTCTCAGATAAGTATATACCCACTTGTACATATCCAAGACATTTCAACTTAGACATCTGTGTTATCTGGGGTTGATTACATTTGGCGGCAGTGGCTATTTATAATGTTCGTTTGCATATTATAAAAAAGTTAATAGACGGTAATTTTATAATTATTACTATTTCTTATATCGTGGTGGTTTTCCACTCCTGATAATAGAGTTTCCATCGTTATATATACAGATAATGAACATGACATTTATTGTTTTTTTTATATGAAAAATATATTGTAAGGAAATAAGGATACATGTGTGACTATCTAACAAACGTCACATTTACATTAGCTGGCAGATACATAACCAGGTAGGCTCACTTTTTCTCGAGACAGCGCTTAGGACGGTCGGGCGCATCACCGATAATTGTGCAATGGTATCTTTAATGATTTGTAAACCAGAGATTGATAAACGTCTTTTGTTAATTATACAATTATTATTATTAAATTGATTTAAATTACTTTTGTGTCTTGTTTATAATATTACCTCATCATTACATGTTATAACATTATATGACCCATTTCACCCCTTATTAAGCACTTCTACGGGTATAGTTTATAAAAAAAAAAAATTTCCTGCAATCAACATCAAGAAAACGATAGTTCCAGTAGTGTTGTGTAAACGCCCTATACTGACCCAATTCACGTTTTACACTTAGCGTACGCGCGACCGAAATAGCGCAAGCAACACCTGGTGGGAACACTAGTTACGTGATAAACTTATTTATTACCCGAATGTTTTTCGAGCGTATATATGTATGTTTGTTTGTATGTATGTTTCTTGAGCACGCGCTACAGCCCAAACGGCAGACGATGGATTGTGATGTCTTCCCAAACTGATACGATTCTAATGATTATTATATGGGTATCAAATGAAAGCTAGTAAATAGACCATTCTCAATATATATATATATATATGTATATGTATATATATGTATCTCACTCATATAAGCATTAAATTAAATATATATCACAGAGTATATAGAGTAGTAGTAGTCCAGATCGTGATTATAAAATTACAGTTGATTCTTCTGAAAAGCACTAAACTTACAGTATTTTTGTACACAATTACAGTAGATGTAATTAAACAATTTTGAAACGTAATTATGGTCGATGAAAAATAAAAAAAATGTCATCTACTTTCCCTGGGTTTGTTTTTCCTTGGGTTTGCAATTTGACGACCAAAAAAAAGGTCACTCCTCGAGCTTAATCGAAATGAAATTTTAGTGTATACTGTAATGAGCCATTACAGTATGCGTACAGTAAAAAATTGGAAATGCAGTAGATCTAATGTAATTACAATACATATGATAGCACTGATTGCGGACAACAAAACTCATGCTATTCCTATTGACTATTGACATTGATTAGGGGTGGAGAATGTTTAAGATTTGAAAATACTGATGGAAGAAATAGATGAGTCGTTAATGCATAAATTATCATGAAGGAGAGATATATGATATCAGTGCTATAAAAATGAGTGTTTTGCAGACATTTTTGAAGAGCTCCTAATGTGTACATCTAGAAGTTTTAAAGTGGATTGATATCTATAGTTAACCTCAGATAGGATTAAAGCCGTATCTGTGGTCCCAGGTGTTCTCTATAGACAAAGTTGGAATGTTTCGTATACTTATCTAGGTCTCTTTACCCTACAAATCAGACTACTTCGCAAATACTACTGGTTCATGTGCCTTCAGCGCCGAACCACAAATGCTTGTTACCCGATTGATACTTGTTCATATAAGTGAAAGGACAGTTATCTCACGTGTGATCTTCCCATCATCTCATGCAGTTCACCGGGTACATCCGAGATTTAGAACGCGCCTTCTAATTATAAACGATCAAACGGTTTGAATACGGAAGCGTTAGACATTTTATAGTGATACGCGAGGATTGGAGGAATAGATGAATTGACTGTGGTCTGGGTAAATTTGGAGTTTTTAGTAGTTTTAGATGTATTCTTGTTTCGGTGGTTACAGTAATATCTCGACTGAGACTGAGTGATAACCTCGTAAGTCAGAGTATAATTTCGTATTAAGCCCTTATCATCGTAAGTATTATTAAATGTGACCGGAATTTAGATTTAGACAAATAATGTTTATTAAATTCTTAAATTTAAGTTTAGTAAAAAATTTGACTGCTTATATTTTTCATTCCTTGCTTGTAGAAGAGATAAGCCCTTCGTCTAAGCCAATATTCTAAAATATGTAAATTTCAAGTCGCATAAGTACGAGTTCGGGCATAGTTCGTCCGGGGAGTTACTACCGCCAGACCTATTTCTAGCTTGAAGCTAAACTAAGGTGCTAGAACTCTTCGTGGTTCGACTCCGGAGGCAGTCTAATAACAGCAGTGTTATGCGTTGTTGTGTTCTGTGATAAGGGTGTGATAAGGGAGATATACTTTTCCGAGGCATTTCATCTTGGTCCTCAGGGGTAGCGACACATCTGTGGCTAAACTTGGGCGCGACTTTGATCTTACTTAGGGTTCATTACAGAAGTCCATTGGCTACAGAAGACAGTTACTATCAGGTGAGCTGCATGCTGGTTTGCTACTTCCATATTATAAAGAAAGAAAAAGATCTAAGCCTAAGTTCTTGTGTTTCGATGGAAGTGAGTAGGTACTTTCATATGAGTCCTCTTCGTGATCGACTTCAGATAGAACCCATTCTTTATGAAATTCCTTGCAGTTGCCAATGGGTGGCAGTAACCACTTGCCTACCCACTAACCACCACTACGTGGATTACAAGCTCGTTTGCATGTCATCTCACGTAATAAAAAAGGTGTTAAATACACACCTATTTTACAGAATTGTACCTGATATGTATATATTGATTTATAATATACCTATGTAGGTATCTACTAATACTCATTTTTTGCAGTTTCAATCTAGGACAGCTGATATATGTTTTATAAGATTGAAGTAGCGAACGAACACTCGGTCCACTTGCATAATAAATGGGAAATTATTTAAATAAATCTATGCCATCCAAAAATTAAAATATATTGCACGTATTCTGTACTTATGAACAAAATATATGTTACACAGGAATATATTTTGTTATAAAGTAAAACAAAAAGCCATAAATTGTTTGTAGTGTATAATGAGAACGCGAAAACAAGAAAGAGTATTTATTTCATTTCTAAATTTATAAATCCTAATACCTGCTTTTATTTTAATATTTGGACGAAAATTCATAAAACGCGTTCAATTAAATATTTTTTACCAAAAACAAAAACTGACTGCTTAATAACAATGAGCTGAAACTGAGGGTAATCAATCTTTTCAAAGCAGTCAGGTTTTTTGTTTTAATATTTTCAACACTACTACTGTACTACTTTGAAGGATATTTTTGTAACTCATTCTAGGCGAGACACATGATATTTTTTTTTATTAATGGCCTAAATTAGCTCTTTATACATTTTATGGGTATAAAAAATCCTTTATTTCTGAAGAGAGTAAAATCATATTTTGCAACTTATATCACAATTATAATTTATATGTCACATATAAATAAATAAGGCTTATACTAATAAGCAAGTAGAATACAGTGCCATCTATCCTCAAATAGAAAAACGAAATCAAATCCATGCTGATTCTAACTCTCAGTTCAACTTTAGTTTTATAATAAACTACAAGATGGCAGTTATCCACTATTGCAATCAGCTACGACCTTTAAATAGTTTAAACAAGTGGTGATAGATGGCGTTGTAGTGAGATTTCTACCTGCGAATATCAGTCGTACGCCGGTACTAGATGGCGTTATGCGCAACCTTTTTGCAAGACGAACTGCGTTGAAATTTAATGTAATATGATTTATTATTAATGAATATTTGTAGCTTTAACTAGCAGGTATTTTCAAGAGAAAAAAATATAATATACTTAACGGACTTATGCTACAGGATATTTACCAGGTCGTAGAACCAGTTTAGTTCGACCGGGGAGGTACCTACCTCTGCCACGCCTTTTTTACTTATATATGAGACGACCATCTTAGTCCTCGAGAGTGCAACGCATCTGTCATCGACTTTAGGTACAACTCCTCTCTACACTTTAGATATATATTTCCATAAAAAGTTGTTTACAGATGTCCATGGGCGGCAGTGACCACTTACCATCAATTGGACATAAGGACAATTGTGATAAAAATATTTCTTGTTAATTAGTATCTACCTGTTTATTGCAAAAGCGGGTTACAGTAGGTACTTAAGATTTCATGTATTAACAGGTGGATCCAGGATTTTAAGTCGGAAGGTTGACTCGTCTCTTTCCCTTGAGGGATACGGCTGGACATAAGAGTTAAACATCTTACATTACTTAAAAATCATAAATAAGGATATAAGATGTTTAACCATTTATTTTTAAACATTTCTTTACTTTAGTTATTTTGAAGATAATTCATTAGTAAATTACTTTACATAGTAAAAATATGTTTCTAACTTACACAACTAGGGCTACTTGAAGCTTTATCAATTAAAACATCGTTTGCTGAAGAAACTACACAACCATTACATTCTAGGTAACACAAAACAAAAATGTTATCCTACAAGGCCACAAAAAGCAATAGAAGCGTAACAACTGTACCAGCAATGAGCCACAAATAATGAAAACGGCCACCGTTTGCTGCGAATAAGTTGTCTAACAAAACACATTTTACGAGACTGTGCACACTTGAAGTTGTGGTTGTTACGTTTACAGTTTGCGACTAACGACACGATTTCGATATATTAAGATATCGCTTGCAGTGCCAGCGTTTTTCTTCTGCGTTAAAAATATCTTAGCGGTATTTTAGGGCCTTGATACCTTAGGCCTATACCTTAGGGCCATACTGTACAAATAAAATGTGTGTGTGTGTGTATGCAATTCACACAGAAGTGAAATTTAATAACAATAAAAAATTAAATATTCCTGAGCATAAGGGTGTTAAAACTTATGCTTTTTAAGAAATCGCTTTTTATTTTGCATATGTCATACTTGAGCTCTTATACAATTCGTAGCTTGTAAAATCGTTATCGTAAATCAGAAATGGGTACGGCGTCATCTCGTTATAGTGCTGCTCTCGTAGCGCATTTTCGTTTCATCGTGTTTTAAATCATAACGATTATAAAAAAGTTCAATCTCAAAAATAGGCCTACGCATTATTAATTGACAGTGATTGTAAATTATTATTGTCTAACTACACGATATTGTTATACACGACACACATACATATACGACATGTCGTCAGTGCTAAAATTTTGAGACTTTAGATGCTTCAATGAAAATTGTAAATAGTGATGTGCAAACTTTGTCGGTAAAATATTAAAAACTGCTTGGGCGATAATTGGCAAATTATTTTTGAATAATAAGTGTAACAACACTCCCTTTGTTCCTTTTTGATTTATTCCATATACATGTGTGTCATAATATATTTTTGAAAGAGGTTTGTCATCAATAAGTAGGTAAAAATATAGATAAACGTTGAATATGCCTTTACTTAAAAGTAATAGTCTTTCAATAACAAATTATACACTAACTATTACATTTGTTATAATTATGTACTTATATGTCATTTTAAAGCTAAATAATAAAATATTATAGGGTTACTATTACTTACTAGTTACTATTCTTTAACATTGTGATAGTTTACTGACCAATTGCAACTTACTAACAAATATGCAATAAAATTTAATACATTTATTTTGATAATACAATATTGATAATATATGTATACAGTAATATTAACAAGACAATTTTTAACTCGTATGATATGATGATTACCTTTTTGACGTGACAGTATGATAGAATATACAGTGAAGATAAATAACAAAATATATATTAACAAAATGCAAGCTATATGCTGGCATTTTGTTTATATAGTGATGAATAAACACTGGAAGGACATAACTTTTTAAAATTTTAATAAAAATAAGTACCTTATAAAATTATAATGTCGATGAACTCACAAAAACATCTATCGATATAATCTTCCAACCCTACTGTGGATCGGTTTACAGCCATTCCAATCAAGCGGCGACGCGCCGGCTAACCGCCGCGGGCGACACCGCGGTATTAACTATAGTTTAACATAGACATGCAATACAATTAATACAAGGGCTTAAATCGCAAGCTAATAGGCATTTTCCATACATGTATGTAACATGTAACTAGTAAGTTACATACCTAAAAAACTGCTACTACTACTTCAATTAACTACTAGCAAATCTTGAGGAGGTAGGGGGGAGAGACTAAAGGGCTGAAGTACCCTCCACGATTTAAATGCAGTAACCTTCATCCATTCGTTGTCTTTCTACCTTTAAGGGAGACGCTGATTTCCGAAATTATACAACTCAATTGTTTTTTCGAAGCTTGCCCTTCATCTGTTGGAGACCCCCAAACGAAACCCCTGGATACGAAAGACATCACCAACGGTCTATAGCCGTGATTTTATCTTGTTGTGATAAAAATAAGCTGGATTAAAGTGTAATCTAAAAGTTTCAGTTGTAATCTAATTTATATCTAATCTTATATTACTATTTCCTCGGCACCGCCCGCTTTGGTCACGTTTACCATGCTTATGAGTATCCCTTGTGTCAATCCAAATCATAAGCTATCTGTGCGCTAAATTTCAGCAAAATCCGACCAAGAGTTTTTGCGTGAACGAGCAAAAAATACACATACATTTTCACAAACTTTCGCATTTTTAATACAAGTAAGAAATAAGATTATGGGCTCCTTACGCATCAATTGTAAGATTCTGAAGTTTAATTCAGACTTATGCTTAAGTGATAATCAAATTTTGTAATTATGAATTTAATTAATTTATTTAGCTTTAAGTTTTAAACTAAGTTTACATTTTAACCATAGATTACTATTGAAGAAGTTACATGGAACCGGGCCAGTAAAATTCAGCACTCAATATTGGTTAATAAAGTAATAATCATCAAAACTTGGCGTCGACAACGCCATAGTGTCGGTGCCTTCGTCCATAAACCCACAAATTAACTGTGTCCCCTTCTACACTTCACCCCCAAAAACAAGCAAGAATTTTTGACACTGTGTCCAACACAGAGGGTACTTGGTAAACATTTTACAATCTCTGTGCCACAATAAAATAACTACATCGGCATAATCTTGTTTTGTTGTAATTTTTAGTTTGTGCGAACCGTTTATTTCTGACTTATTGTATGGTTTTATTAACTAGTTTTGTTGTGGGGAGAGTTATGTATTTAATTTTGATGGGATGTTGTTTCTTGGGAACTGTTATGGTGAAATATAAATTCCCAAGGAGATTGCAATGTTTTCTTCCTTCTTCCTGTCCCAGCAGAGGCATAAACCTCGGGGGTCTGGTCTCAAATATAAAAATGATTATTAAATTTTTAAAAATGATTGTTATAAAATTTTGTTACAATTGACCAACGTAAGTTTTTTTTTGTAATATGGAAGTAGTAACAGTACTTACTCTGTTGCTACAGAGTAAGTATGTAAGTGCCTACTGCTGCCATTGGGCATCTGTACTTAACCCCAGATAAGATCAGAGTCTTACCCGAGTTTAGCCACAGATGCGTTGCTACCCCTGAGGACTGTTGGAACACCTCGGATAAGTATATCTCCCTTACCACACCCTTCAGACCAGAATACAACAATGTATAATATCGCTTATTAAGCGGAAATAAACACCTCAATTAACACATAGTTTTTATTGAACATGGTCATTACCTTTAAGGTCATGTGTTCGTACATAATTCGATAGGACCTAAGCAGGTGGAACCGCGGGAAGAGGCTAGTGGGACATTAAGATGTATGTACATATAGCTTTGTCCACTAATTTATTATTTCGGAAATAAAAACATTTTTTCGTACACCAAGCCGCGTCTCGTAGGACTGCTGTCATAAGAATGATAAAGTGTGTTCTGTGCTCTCCTCGCTATAATTTACTGATTGTTTTCGTGGCATACCTAATAAGGCATAACGCGGCTTTGTTAGCGATTTTCGGCAATATATGGTGTTTTTGGGCCTTTAGCTTATGGAGTATTTGTTAGGATGAGGTTAGGGTTGTATAAAGTATAGTTTTGTTATTGGTATATAATAATGTTAGGCATGGTATTTTCACCACATTTTTTCGTTTGCTACCAAGAGATTTGTAGAGTCGATGGTTTGAAGTTTCACCCACTAAGCGACTTATATTCATAACTTCATTAATATAACTTGTTTTGTGCGTGAACAAACAATCACACTATCGGAAGGTATTACACTATGAAGTAGAATCTGCACAAGAAAATGCATACGAAGACGTATGCATTTATTCACATCTTTTAATAACTAAAAATATGCATGTAAGTTAACAAGTAATAGTTAAAATTATTGTGGCGGTGGTGCCTCAGGAGTCAAATTACAAAGAGATACTTCACCCTTCAATTTGATTATATCTTTCGGTTACATTGTTTTAAGCCCGCGAAAAATTATTATTAAATTGCTTGCTCTTAGATGTGTATTAATCTGTTTAAAATAAATCAACAATTATACTTTAAAAATCATTATAAGTAGGTTGGCAATTGAAGTAGGTATTGTACTTTTCAGAAATAAAGTTTATTGAACCATAAATTGCAGGGAAAGATCCGAGTCCACGTTAAATCTCAATCAATCAAAATAAAATCATACTCAACTATTATTCCCCTGGCGAAACAGTGACTCCATAGATTTTATCTGCCAATAGAAAAAATACCATATCCACTGATTGACCATATAAAAAAAGGTGATTTATCATTTTTATTGCCAGAAAAACATGTTTATGAGCATCTTAAGAGGGGCGAGTGTGGCGACGGAGCGGTTATTATCAAATCTGTGAGTGTTATGTAATTTCTACTGATATTTTGTTTACATACATATAAAAAAGAAAGATCCGCATGTTTATACATTCCATATATATGCAAAAATAAATTTGGGAGGACCGGTATAAATAATAGACATTTCTATAATTTTCAGAATCTTTGTGCTTTTTTGTTGTGTTTGAAATCGAATCAGACCAAAAAATACCAAATTTAAGGGATTGAAATTTTGTAAGAATTACAAAATTTATTCATTAAATACCATTTATTTAAAGTGATTACAATTTCGAAGTTATTTTACATTTTTATAACGCGGATAAAAACCGCAGGGCATAGTTAGTACACCTACAATATAAGTAGGTAATGAACATGCAAGTCATTGGTGTTAAGCGGTCACTACTCATAGAATGCCTAAAAGATCTTCTCTTTTAGGCAGAGAAATCTGGCTGGCAAAATGTAGGCTGCAACTAGGCACTATTGCTACCAATGTAGCTAAACGCATAGTCATAATAAATTTCCTTTGATAGGGTACGGATCATTTAAAGGTTGTCGGAAGATACTTAAAGCACCTATGATAGGTCCCCTACCATAAGTTGACCACAGGATCTTTTAAGAATGACTTGTGGTCAAAATACGCCGTTATCCTTATAAAATCAAAAAAAAAAAATAGTAGCGCGTCGCATTTTTACTAAAACGAATAATAATGCATGAAGGTCCTTTCATTCCTGTAATTCTCCTCTTATTAAACGTAAACACAACTTGAAATTTTCTCTGAACGAAACTACTAATTTTATCTTTCAAAGTGTGCGATATGTTTGGTTACCGTGCGATACTTTTAATGTCGCGCATTTTTGAGAATACCGCCTCTGTAGCACAAAATAATCATTGGCCACTTATAATGTCCTCCGGGGGATTGTTCCTAACTATAAACGAGATACTGATGCCGCCCTAAAATAGATGGAAAGTTTCACTGTTTTTTGCTTATTATTGCTTGTGGTTTATTTTGACTTTACTTACTGGTAAACGGTTTAGTGGGTAGCATTTTTAAGATGCGTATATGCGAGTTATATGAACGGTGTAAGGATCAGGTTATTGTTTAAATAAACACAATAAATGTGGATGTATAGGTATTCTTAAACTTCATAGTGAATATTTGTGCTAACAAATATTCAATATAAATAAATTAATTTCAAAAAATATTCAATACAAATAAATTAATTGTGCAATTAATATATTACCAATAGATTTATGAAATGGTGAAAAGATAGAAGGTAACAAGACGTACTACACATTTTTCGTCTCATATCAACATTGTTTTCTTATTTTTTTTAATACTACTGTAACGGCGATTTATTTGAATTTCAAGCTGTTTTAAATTATTCTTTACAAATTCTAGGTTGAATAGCGTAGGGTAACTGGTAGTACCCAATTCAGGATGCAAGAGACCAGCTGACATAATCTTATACAAGATAACCACAGAACACACGAACTTAACCTCAATTAAGAAAACCCATAAGCTTTTATCAAGGCAGTAAAAATACAAGTCTTTATGTTTTCCCCCATCCGTCCTCAGCCAATCAGCGCGCGCTACGGGCTACGTTATCTCTACGGTGCTACGAGGCTACGATGCTACGTGTCTCGTATTCTGTATTCCGAAGGTGTTCTTAGTCATTAGTCGCCGAGACATAGTTGTTTTATTTTATTAGCGCAAGATTCGCGCTTATACACTTTGAGCAGGGCTGTGCTTTTCAGTTAATTTTGTTCAGTAAATGATTTTAATAAATGTTTGTAATTTCTTGTACCTTTTTTCCATGACGAAGCACTTTACGGAGTGTTAGTAGATGCCGTTCAATTTTTTTTAGAGACGAGCACATGCATATGTATAGTCCTCTTGATAGGAAATCATTTCTGCCACTTGAGAAAATATTCGCCATTCACAAATCACAGTCTGAACTCGGTCATACATGTGTTACGTATGAAAATTAAGTTAAAAGTGTCTCTACTTGACACCACCTGCAATTCAGAATCCAGAAACACTTAACCTTAACACGGTTGATGATTAACTCACGTGGTGGAGCGGTCACCATACCGGTCTGACACGCAGTGAGTCCCGGGTTCGATCCCCGTTAAATTAGAATTAACTACATGTGTATATTTTAGGTACTACATGTGTATTTCTCAAGATGGTAGAACTCTTTGTGGCTCGACTCCGGAAGCACCAACCGTCGCGCCTATTTCTGCCTAATAACAGCAGTGTTATGCGCTGTTGTGTTCTGGTCTGAAGGGTGTGGTAAGGGAGACATACTTTGTCGAGGCACTCCATCTTAGTCCTCAGAGGTAGCAACGCATCTGTGGTTAACCTTAGGTGAGAGTTTGATCTTACCTAGGTTTAATTACAGATGTCCATGGGCGGCAGTAGCCACTTACCATCAGGTGGGCTGCATGCTCGTTTGGTACTTCCAAACTATAAAAAAACGCTTTCTACACTCATATCCCCACAGTAGGATTTTCTCCTGTGTCGTGGGTGCCATGGACACATAAAGACAAATACACAAACACCAAGACCCAGAACAGAAATCTAAACTCATCATTCAGATGTCTGTCTGGCTGGGGATCAATCCCAGGGCCCACTGCGTGTCAAACCGGTATGGTGACCGCTCCACCACATGGTCTTTATTGGGTACTGACATAAGTCTCGCGTAATGGGGATTTTTGCAAGTA
>MOOZ01000138.1:581141-600421 GCA_002930495.1 Cecropterus lyciades | reverse complement strand
TACGCTTGCGAGATTGATTCCTATCAGTATAATGTCATTTTTTAATAACTTGAACAATACAATATGCTGGTATTGTGATGTAGCATATGACTTTTTTAATAGCTTTCTACGATCATAGCCCCACAGTAGGATGTTATCCTGCGTCATGGGTGCCATGGACACAAAAACGAATACACAAACACCCAGACCCAGAACAGAAATTTAAACTCATCATTCAGATGTCTGTCTGGCCAGGGATCGAACCTTGGACACACTGCGTGTCAGACCGGTATGGTGACCGCTCCGCCACGCGGGTCGTCAAAATATAAAATGATACTACATTTTAGTTTTTGATAATTACTTAGGAATATAAGTCATAGATTAATAGTTCGATATTAAAAAATTATAAGTACTATCAGTTTATTATACAAAGTTATGTCATGAAACATGACATTTATGAAAGATATTTTAATAACTGCGTAAAAAATTAAACCAATTGGACAACTTTTTATAAAAACTCAACTTTATTAAAAAAACCTGACTTACATAATTATAAAAACGAAATTTTATGAGGTTAGGTGGATGTTAGTTTTTCAATCACGTCAGAAAAGCTGGATGGCATTGGATAAAGTTTAACAGAGACATAGATTATAGTCTGGTATAACATATAGGTTACTTATTAAAATGAAAATTGTATGAGGTTCCCGTGGGATAGTTATATTTCTGTTTATAACATGGCTCAGAAAGATTTTTTGCGCGACTACCACGGGCGTAGTCGCTTAAGGGTCAGAAAATGACATAGGCTACTATTTATCCCGGAAAAATGCACGGGTGCGGGAAACATGTATTTAAAAAGAATAAAATAGAGATTATTAAAGGTATAAAATTTCGGTAAATGTATGTCACGTTACATTTGTTTTAAACGCGGGTGAAACCGCGGGCTCAGCTAGTTTCTAATAAAATTATCAAAAAATAGTCTCACATGCATACGCTTAACATACAAATACATATCATTAAGACGACAATGTTTATAAAATATCTTTACTAAAGATGTGATCAATACCTCACGGCCTCCCTTCACTGCCAGCTCAGATCTCCGCTCAGAGCTACGCTGGGGTGCTCACATATGTCTAAGTGGGTCGTCGTAATTAAACGCGAGCACTCGACTAAGGGCAACGTAATGCAATTACAGCTGAATTTTTCGCAACATATGGCATGGTAGGGTGATGTGGTTTGGACGGCTTAAAAGTTTTTTGACGCACCGCAGAAATATTTGATGCACTTTAGTCGATTGACTTGTACGTAGTTATAAGAAAAATATATTTAGATAGATTTTATCATACATATTATGAATGTGTAACCACGTATTTACGAGTGTTTACAAAAAAAAGGTTGGAGAACTGGAAATAAGCAATAACACTAACTGTTATTACTTTTATCTTTAGATTGGACCCCTGTTATATATGAGGTTGCTCATGTGTCCATGTTTGAAAGCTGGCTGTCTTCAATGTCTACTTACCATCAGATAAACTGCATGTTCGTTTCCTGCTTGCCGTCACGGGACGCCTGGTGGATGTGAAACATCGTGTTCGTACAAGTAATATGTATAAAATACGAGATAGCGACAGGAACTAAATATATAGCATAATGAAAAAAATAAATATAATGATTTTTTTTACAAAAAATGATGACAATTTTTTTAATAATTATTTATTTTCATGAAATACAAAAATTCAATATAAATTTCAAGTATATATACCTATAGTATATAAACAGTCTATATGTAGTAGTGTATACTATGTGGCGATCCTGTCGCCACGGTATGCCTCGCCACGCCAACAATCAAATTTACTCTGTGCCTATAGATGTTTCAAATCAAAAAGTATATAAAAGAACATTACGTAAGAAAGCAAAAGGTAAAAGTATTAGATCTATCTTATTGACAGTAGGATTCACGATGCGCAAACGTACCCGATTTACACATCAAAGTGGGTCTGATTACACACAGATAATTGTCCGTCTGTCAGCCTGTATTGACCATTACAGTTAGTGATCAGATGGCAGCACCGCCGCATATGTTGGGTGATTGTGGTGGTTACGGCTTCCAGGTAATCTTGATCATTTCTACAAAAAATACTTTTTTTTTCAATATTGTCAGTACCTTTATCTTAAATTTTAAAGCGATGTACAGTATTTCGGTTCATAGAAGGACCAGCGCAATAAATAACAAAAAAGGTTTATTTTTAACAATGTTTGATCGTTGTCGTAAATTGCATATATATATATATATATGTAACTCATACTCATATTGGCATATGTATCTGTAACTCATACTTTTACAGCCATACATCAATGTAATATTTTATCATCATGAATCAGTGTAAACGTTTACTGCCCTGCATCAGAGTAATATTCCCTGTTATGTTTCAACGTAATTAATCTGTTACTGTTATGCATCAGTGTAATACAATAAAAATATAAATTGAAATAATTATAGTTTAAGTAAGAATTAACATTTTTATTATAGTTTACTAGTATGCTGTAATAAATATCAAGAACACTCAGTCCAACATTGCCCTCGTTGTCGAACAATACAATATGCATTATCGGGAAGCTTTTGTGCAAATGTTGTTTATTTGCGCACGCGCTCAGCGACATTACGAGTATTGAGGTTTAGAATTTACGCACAAGTAGCTAACGTTCTCGACTTGTCAATATTTCTAAATAATACGTATGACTTTGTAGTTAGCAGTTTGTTCACAGAAAGTTTATTTTGGTGTAGCATATATATTTTTTTGAAAGTATTTATATAATAATAGGTAATTTTTGTAATATGATCGCTTGCAGCATACGGATGCCTACGGCATAAGTACTGATAGACTCTACATCCATCACCGATGAAATATGCTTTAGTTATTTTATAGGGACTTTTAATCCCTTATTTTGAAATTGTGACGAGCAAATAGAAATAAACCCTGGTTCAATTTTATTCAAAAAGTCAAACTATCCAATGTTCAAAGAGAAGCAAAAGATCATTTTATATTTTTTTCTTTTCTTTGCTTTTTGTCGTTGTTGTTTTCTTTTATGCAGCATATATTAATTCACTTGTAATAGCATTTTGAACACTGATAGGAAAATTTACAGGTTCAAAATTAAAGCATGTAACAATCAACAATGTAACAAATACTTCTGATCCATACAACAAAATATTTTTTGTGTAACTGTTCTGTTTTTAACCACAAAGCCCCCAAAACTAGCTGCGATACAATTGAAGCAAGCAGATGATTTTTAAGGGGTGCACAGCAATACGATGAACATTTATACGCCATATGTACCTTTGGGCTTATGGTCCCTCAAGGGACAATGCCCTTGCTAATGAAAACTACAAGTAAGGGCGTTTAAAATTGTTCACGACGTAGCCTTGAAATATTTGGTTACTGTGTGAAATGATCAATAGGTACAAAGAATTTTAGAAATGGTGAACATAATTATTATCTACTTAATATGCAAGCAAAACCGAAATAGGTACATTTTAAATATAATTGGCGGTATACATTTTATTTGTTAAGGGAGACATCCGAGCCGTTCCAGTACTCAGAAAAAGAATACTGTAGAGACCTTAGGTAGGACACATTTACTGATTTGGTTTGATGACAGATGTCCATGGATAGTAATAGCCACCAGCAGGTCGTGGTATGCTGGTTATTTAAAACGAGTATGAAAAAAAAGGTTGGAAAAAATATAAGAAACCTTGTATTTCAATTACATATAAGGATAAAGAAATTTCAATTTTTTTCTTAATAAATTCTGCTAAAACTTGTCATACTCTGGGCAAACAAAATCACCTACAGGACCTTAAATTCTGAAGCACTTGTCAAATACAAAACGTCTAACCAATACGATTCTCTTGAAAGCGCGTTTAACGCGTCCCATATGGTAATGGGGTACCGTCATGGGGGTGTATTGTCCTCAGCGGCTTTTACACCATATGGTACAAAAATTCATAAACAAGCGTGCACCAAATCCCACTTTAATGTTTTGCGATTATGCGTTCCAACTCGCTTTGATAAACTATCCGGATTCAAAATAAACCTTATGAGTCCCACTATAGAACTAGATATACAAAAATCGGAATTCACTAATAAACGCTGATTTCTTTCATTCAAATAGCGACCGAATACCTGAGATAGTAGAAATCAAAGTACCAGCAAAATACAACACAGTTAATAGAAAATAGAAAGGACCAGGACAAGTTTTAAATGCAATGAAGCTACAGAATTTGACAATGAAAACGTTAACATAAGCAATTTCAAGTTTAAGACTTATAACAATAAAGTCGATGTTGGTTTAACTTGCAGTGTGAATGAATTCGAAACGATTAATAGGGTGGTTGATCCCGAAGTATTATTGAAAAGAACTGATTATAGTCCGAGCTCAGTGATACAATGAGCGCATAAACTGTGTACACAATTAGAACCTCACGGAACAGTAGTAACTAATAGATATGATTTAACACCCAAATTTGCTTGCATTTATTCTTCAATTGTAACAAAACTTGTTTGTAGTTTTTACAAACTATTGTTAGAGATGGACGTACCATATGGTAGATCAGTATTAACTCTTGGTGAATTTAGGGGACCAGCTAAACATATTTTAATAACGATTATATCACAGGTGCCATTGTGATTTAGGAGATTACTGGATAGTATTGGAAACAGGAAAGTATAAAGCAAATATTGTTGGCGTAATATAATATATCGATAATAGCTAGAGCGAAAATATGAATAAGTGATTAATTAAATTATTTAAAGGATTATGAGGTTAGAGTAGTCGTTTATCATTATGTTACCATTGTAATTTCTGCAATTACATTTCAGAAATGGTTCTTTGGTATCAATTGCCATTATACTCTTGATAATGCAGTCTAGTTTTGAGTTAATGGGTCTGGTCAAATATTGTATCAGGAATGATATTTGGGAGAGACAATTCTTTAAAAATAAAATCACGCAACTGATCAAATTAGCATTATATCTAGATTCATGCGGCATATAATGAAAGGTATTAATTTAGATTTATTGACAAAATAATAAATAAAAAAATATGGACATAAGTGAAAATAAATACATGAATATTAAAGAAAAAAAAATAGATTTATAATAAAAATCTAAAAAAAAACAAAGACAATAACAATACCGATAATACTAAAAGAATCTTTAGTGATATACCAACTAATCTGTCTCCGACACTCGAAGATGGAGTTGTTTGAACACACAAGGGACTCCAACCAATCGGACGACCAATCAAAGTTGCAGATGCGACCTTTGACCGACAGTCATCAGTCAACCGGTGCTCGATAGACTTGTGATATCGTGTCTCAAAATAAGTTGTATGCTTTCTAAAGTGTACATTTTAGTTTTATTTTTACATACAATAATGATCGTAGTTGGAATTTATAACTCAATTTTTATCTAATAAGAGTTTATGTTGATGTTACTGTTATTGATAAAAAAATACAAGCTTATGAGCTGGTAATGATAAGTGTCATCAACAGTTACACTTAATCAATAGAGATCAATAGAGCTTTATAGTTAATTTTTATACTTCTTAAACATTCCATTCCATTAATAGTTGGAGTTTTATTTCTTACCTACAAATGCAATAACTTATTAAAGTACATTCAAAAATACAAAAGAAATTTAGTTTTATCACTTTGATTTTTTCTTTGATAGAAATTGTTGTTTAATTTTTCTACATAATCTTCATTTAATAGTCATCTATTAATTAAATTAATTACTAAATACTATCAACCCAAACCAAACTATAACTAACTTCAAAAATCTACTTAATCAATTCTCATTATCCTGATACTCGATCAAATACTAATTTGTAGCTCATTCCGGTTTGCCAACAATAACTTAAGCACAATGAGCCACAAACAAGCCAAGCAAGTATAAACGACTTCTCCCCTATTATCACCTCCCCTTATCCCGGTCACGTGTGGATAGGCTCCAACACGTGCCCCCAATTACTTATCAAGCTAAACATGTCCAGATAACGGGTAAATCGAATTTATTGCAGATTTCCTTCGCTAATTCTTTTTCTGATCATTGCTGATACGTTCAAATTGAATTCTTAAACTTGGAAGTGATTAAAGAGGGAAGATGGTTACAAGCTATATTCTATATCTATAGTCGTATTATTAGGCAGAAGAGTTTGTTTGTTTGGTTGAAGGTGTTAATCTCAGGAACTACTGGTGCGAATTGAAAAAACATTTTTATTGATTAGTTCATATATTGAGTATACGCTATATATGTATAGGCTATATAATTATGATCACGGTGTCATAGGTATAGGCTATATATGATCACAGTGTTTGTTTTTTTCTTATGTAGTAGCGTGGGAAACCATAGGGTACAGTTAGTTAACCATATTCATAATTTATGACAGAAGCTATGGATTATTTAATCAAAGAAAATACTTGTTTCAGTATCAGCTGTGCCCCGCGGTCTCATCCGTGTTAAAAAAGTGTATTATAAATTTATATTGTAAAATATATTAATAGAGTAGAAGGAAATTAATGAAATGATCACTTGATGTTACCTCAAAATATGGATCATGAAAATATTTTCAATCTTTAAATTAATTTTGTAGTTTTGTTTGATGCTATTTTAAATATAGGCACAAACAGACTAACGAAAATAAAAAAGTATATTAATACTAATGTCTTCTTGACCCAATTTTTTTATTACAGATATGAATGAAATTACAGACCTTAATTACGGAATGCAATAATATTTTAAGTCATAAATAATTAAGTATTCAATTACAGAAAAATACATGCAATTTTATATGGCCATACATCATATTTTTTTGTGCATTAAACTCACACATATTTCCAACAAACTGAAAACGTCACTATTTTAATTACTTTTTCAAAGACAAAAATACGCTTGACGTGTACAACAAGACATAATAATTAAAGAATGGGTGTTGGAAAATGAAAAATAAACTACAAGAATCAGTTTTCTTCGCCCGCGGACGGCCATTTGTCTTCTTGACGGCACAAAGAAGAATCGCACCGAAACGAGCCTTAAAAAGCAAAAAGAAAAGGAAAGCGAACAATGAAATATTTTACGGGTTTGTTTAATTATGTTGTCTTTTATGTTCAGTGTTCAATAATGTGAAAAGCGAAAAAGTTAATGACACCATAACTACTTTCTCCTTTCTCATGGTTTTTACAGGCTACATTATTTACTCTGCGGATACTAATCATAACGACGTAATGTTTAGCCCTATGATATGTAATGACGCCTAGTCTGCTTTACTGGGAAGGTACCACCGTCGCTCTTATTTCGAGCGTGAAGTAGTTCACGCGTTACGCTAAAAGGGCGAGTTCAATTTCGGGAGACCAACTTAGTCTTTAAGAGTGAAAACGCGTTTGTAATAAATTTGAAGTAGAAACCCCTGTTCTATTTAGAGTTAGATACATAGGTACATGCCCATGGGCGGCCATTTATAATACTATCAGGTGGAATGTTCGTTAGCTACTTCGACTTTATAAGTTTATATATAAAAACTTCTAACACTGTCACAATATAAAAAAATAAATACAATAATTTTATTGCTTGACAAATTAAGAAAGAATCTTCCTTATACACAACTATACGGTCTGTTAAACACGATCTATCAATCCGGCCACTTGTCGCAGCGAAGGTTCTTAGGGGCATTTGTCGGTTCGCTAAATAAGATGTCACTACTGACACGTCTGCTTCGTACGACTTCAATTGATGTTCTTGTAAAAATGTTTGTTGGCTTTACTATCCGCATAGAATAACGTTTAGACGCCTACGACACTTAAAACCTATACTAGGGTTTTCTTAGTCGTATGTCTGCGAGGGACTCACATAAAGATGGGTACAGAGACACTTAGACCCAGAACGGGAATGGAAATTCATTACTTAGAATTCTTTCTGACCGGCTATCAAACAAGGCTGCGGCAATCAAAATACTATGGTGATCATAACATCGTGCATGTCATCAGTAATATACAGATTTTGGTGCTTATGTAATAATTAGAAACAAACAATTTTCTTACTCGTGATTAACGTTTCAGGGGAACATTTAATTGAAATTCTCTCACGACATCGAAAAGCAAAAGGTCCAAATCTAAAATCTCATTAACGCTTCCCACAAAATAAATGGAACAGATTTTCATAGAGCGAGAACGAATGGCCAAAAAAATGGCTAAAATCTGACAAATGGCTTTCCTTTAACGTCTGCGCCCATCTTATTATCGTTACCCACTAGCGAACAGAACTCATTTGAGTCTTCTTTTCAGTTCAATATCATGTCTTGATCATTGAAATTCTCATTTTCGGGTACAGGAAATACAGTTGCGTTTACGATGGCATTTTTTTCTCTATTAGCTTCGAGGACGTTCGTTTTACTTTCAACCTTGCCAAGCTATCTGTTAGGGTTAATTTTGTTCCGGGTAGAGTTGACTAGGATATCAATTTGAGACGAAGCGTCTGTGCTAATAGCATTATTCCCAATCTCATCCATACACTCGAGGGTAACGCCGTCTACGGCCGGGTATCATTTTTTATGCGACATATAAAACATATTTATTGCAATCATAATCGTTGGAGTTTTCTTAGTATCATGTTTGGCGAGATAAACAGAGAATAATGATGGGAGTAACTTCTCTTACTGTCATAGTTATTTTTATTATTCTGCTACAGTAATTCGAAACACAAGGTGACTTATATTTTTTCTTTTGGTTTTTAGTAATTCTTTCGATTTTATAACAAGAATTCAATAATACCATAATTTTAATAAAATAATTAACTAAACCCAGGTGAAATTCTTGGTATAAAAAGCGTAATTTATTAACCCTCGTTATTAAAAATAAACATGATTAAGAATAAACACATTATAATGGTTAAAAGTAACCTAATAGAAATTCGATTAGGTTATTTTTGTCCATTATAATACTTAAGTACTAACTAAAATTTAAAAAAAAATAAATGATTTGACTGACACAAGTAAAATACTAATAATAAAATGTTATAACACAATTTTATTTTATTTATCATAATGTGAGTCTTAAAGTTCAGCCAATAAACATATTAATTGTTTCCGCATAAAGTAGCAAAACAAACCCATATCATATATTAAGCACCGCTACGTTACAATACTATAAAACATTTCCAGCCATAACGCAAACAGTGATTCCTTCAACCTTACTCTGAGTAGCAGTATAAAGCGCTCTCGATTCTCAATATCATACTGTCTTTGTCGGGCTGACCCTACCACAACTCAATGCGTTCTCAATTCGCGACGGTTATTATTATCTTGACCCGTTGATTGAGCTCTCCTGTTCACTATCGTAGCGACGCCATCTGATTGGCCGACAGATTTAAGTCACCCCACCCTCTCGCATCCCATTGGTTGCCCTACCACGCCCCTTAACTTGAAAGGCTTCGCTAAGGGTAGTTTCAAACCCCACTTATATATTTTCCACCCTAATATCGTGCTCGCATTCGCAAAGTTACTGCCGGGTTGTACGCACGCGTCCCCGCAAAATTCCTGCGATATAAGTGTAAAAAGTTTAAGTTTCGTGCGCGAAAAATTAAATGAGAAAACAATGACAATGGACGTTCAAAATAGCTATCAAAATTATAAAGAACAATCTCCTGATTCAAAGGAGACGAATTTGAACATTGAAAGTGCTAGGACTTCGCAAATTTCAAAAACAGAAATGCAGTCTACAGTTTTGAATCAAGGCAAGTCTTCAAAACGTTCGTTCGACGTCGCTTTCCTGATGATGCCAGATGACAAACTTCAACAGAAGCAACCAGAGCGTCAGCTAAGAGTGTCTAAACAACTTTTTCATACAGAAGAGTGGGAGCAACCTTCAAAGAGGCATGCGGACATTTACAAAAACAGTGAGTACTCAAGTGACAATACACTCGATTCCAAAGATCAAGATGAGGATAGACTGCGAGTGAATAACAATATATCACCTAGTTTTGGGTCGGACATTAATATAGACGTCGGAACCGATGAGTATCCAAGCAAATCTATGTACTGCAGTGATTCTGAAGCATCTGATCGCTCAAGAAGTCGCCCCAACTCCAACGAAAGTGCTGCGCGGCAACCTAAAATACTTCCCGAATACAAGAATAAAATTTTCGACGATCCAACACTTATTACTATGCAGACAAGAGCTAGATACGAAAATAGATTTACGGATAAGCCGTCTGAAATGTCCCCGAAAAGTGCGTTTACGAAAGTTTCTAATTTTGCCATGCGTTCACCAAATCCTTCTGTGAGTCCTGACAATCTTCTTTACCAGAATTCAGTGAGCCCGCCTTTGTCTGCCGCAAGTCCACCCAGTCCCTTCAATAAATCAGCCGGCTTCAACAATCTGCTCACACCAGCCCATCTGCTCAATGGACATGCATTTTTCAAAAGCCAAAATATTCCGTCAACGTCACCGAATTATCCAGAGACAACTGTACAGCCCCGTGCAAGTGGTCCGTATAAGACAATGGAGTATCAACCCAAACAAGACTCCAAGTCACAAATGTCACCTAATAAAATGAACTTCTTGCCATTTAGACCAGAGATACCATACCTACAAGCTGGCTCGTCGTACCCTTTTGGAGTTCAAAACTTTCAACAGCCCAGCTCAGATTTTATGAAGTTTTCCGGCCCGCCGCGTGACCCTGTTGCGCCACTCATAGCAAATTCCGCAGCCGCAATACTAAGTACTCTTCTGCCTCCAACATTAGCCGCTTTTTCTCTGCCGGCGCAAAATGTGTGTGCTAAATGCAGCATAAGTTTCCGAATGACTTCAGACCTGGTGTACCATATGCGAACACATCACAAGAGTGAGTCGACGGCTGATCCGACCAGGAGGAAGAGAGAAGAAAAACTAAAATGCCCGGTGTGCAATGAGAGCTTCAGAGAAAGACATCATTTAACTAGGCATATGACTGCGCATCAAGACAAGGAGGGTGATATGGATGACGTATCGCCCTCCCAAAATTTTAGCAAGAAGAGTAAACAGTATTTCGCTCATAGCAGCGGTTCTGTTCTCCATAAGTGAATTAATTCGTAATCCTACGCGGACAAGGTTCATCTAAACAAAAATCATTGTACTTAGAATTTTTTGTGACTCCGTCACTTTTGTTCCATGCTGTTAAAAGGCGATTTGTTTCACCTTGTTGTTGTTATTTAGTTGTATTATCTACGTGCAATATTAGATTTAAGTACCTATTTATTTTGTAAATAATTACCCATAGTAGAAATTCATTAAATAATTTAAGAATCTTAATATTTTTTTCTATATCCTGTTAATTCATTCGAGACCAAATATATTACTTTAAAAACAGATTAATTAAGAATGGTCACATTAGATTTCAGATCTATATCTATTTTGTATATCATTTAATTTTAAAGTTTTAAACTTGCATCTCCAAATAAATATTAGAAAAAAACTCGTATTATAAATACTAATTGAATTGTGTAAGATTAATAAATTGATTAAAATACTGAAATTGAGCAACCAATACATTTTAGAAATATGTTCTTTTACGCTGCAAAAAATAATAACAATAAATTTTATATTAACTAATAGGTACAATATATTCCCATGGACGTTACTTCATACAATTGGTAAGAGTTCCATTCGCTTCCTAACGAGGCGAAGCGGAACAAAAGTTTACTAGTAGGGGTAAGGGAGATGAAGCTATCAAATACATCCCTTACTAAGGGGTTGTTTGTAGTTGGCATTCAGTTATCATTAAACAAATTGAATTTTGGATTTTAACAGGTATATATAACAGGTGTTTGCCTTTGCATTTGTTGGGTTAAGGTTAGTTTTAATTAACACAATTCAATTTAATTCTGGGATCACATAAGATGCGAAAAATCATATGGGACTTTTAAAAAACACAAGGAGGAAATAAGAACTTTACTTAAAAATTACAGATTCCTATGGATATTTGTAACCAAACAATTAATTCAAAGACAATTAGTAGAAATTTATTATCACTAGTTGTAAAAGTAAAGGAAATATATACGTCCGAAATTTCTTTAAAATAATTGGCCAAGTGTGAGTTGAAATTGTATGCCGAGGGTTCCATAGTATAAAACTTTAAACATTTATTCTATTTTAATATTACCTATCATAGCAGCTTTAGAAGTATGTGTATTGTGAAAATACGAAGTATTTGCCTATTACGATTCAAACAATAAACCAAAACACGCCGACAAATATTGGTTTCTTCTATGATGACCACCTATATTTTAACTTTTGATATGATTTGAAAATACAAGTGTCTATCTACGTCTATAATGATACAAGTGATAGAACCCTGAGATAAAGGGATAGACTATGAAAGCTTAGTAATAGGATTTTGTTTTTACCCTTTGAATACGTAACCCTAAAAAATCGTAAAGTTGGGTGAAGTTCATCAATTTGTAATTGATCAGCGTGGCGGACCTTGGCCTAAACTCATGTTCTTCTGAGAGGAGACTAATGCCCAGCAGTGGCATAATAATGCTTTTGCAAGGCATACCTTCAATCAGCGCTTTTATAAGGCATGCTTAGCTCTGTGATGGTCGAAGACGGATTTGCCCTATCACCTTTAGCATATATGACTGGCTTCCACTATGATATGTATCATAATTCCATTTATGTCTTCTTGAAACTAAAATAACATGAACATACAGAGCGAGCGCATAAACAAAGACCCAGAGCCGATATATGTCCTCAACATCTAGATTTTTGTGTCGGACATTGATTCCAGAATCCTATGTATATCAACCCGCTAATCATTGTGATAACGGCTCTGGTCTTTAAGGTCTTAATTATTCTGATGGTTTAATAATATAACATTGGTGGTCTTAATGTTAATGATTTTATTATACTGATATATGTGGCATACATCAAACGAACTTGAAAATGTATACTACGTTAATTTAACTGCAAAACTATGTAGTAAATATAACACGTGGTAAAACTAGTGTAGTTCGACCGGGGAAGTACCACCGCCACACCTATTGCCAGTGTGAAGCAGTTATGGGTTTCGATGGCAGGGTCTGTTTGACAGTTAACTTTTATATGAGACGATCGTCTTAGTCTTCAGGAATAGCAACGCGCCTGAGATCTGATGTTCTATATGAAGTTACTAACAGATGTCCGTTGTATTGGGATGTATGGTATATGAAAATAAGTGTTTTGAAGGTGGAAGTTTGTGGTTCGCCCCCCGGAGGCAACACCCTCAGGGGTAGAGACGCATCTGTACCCTCATATGATTCCGGTCTTATCTAGTGCTGACTAAACATTTCCAAGGGCGGCATTGGTCAGTCTTTATCGTATAGACTGCATGCTCGTTTGCTATTTCCGTATCATAAAAAAATGTGTTATTCATTGCACAGGTTTGATAAGGTAAAGCACCTATAGTGGTTTATCTATTGATGTGAATCCATATTTGTGTAATAATATAATCTCACGATTATTAAAAGGATAGATAAGATTTTAAAAACAAAAATATCATCCTAAATATTGATAATAAATCAGTTCACATCATCGCCTAACAATAAGTGACAACGGGCACACTTCTATCAAATTAGCGAAGGGTCGAAGCGTTCCGAAGCGTGGCGAAGCAGCGTGACTAAAGTCTTGCGAACGACCAAGTTCCCATGTTATATGGGCTGCTAATTCGATATGTAGGTTAGTGCAGCTCGTTGGAGCGGGAACTATGGTGAATTGGTATGGGAAATTAGAAGACGGCAATGTCTATATATTATCAGTTTATCAGATTATTTGACAGCTGACGACTTACATGCTGAAGTAATCCTCACTCTAGTGTGTCCTTTTTTTATAATGTAGAAGTAGCAAACGATCATGCAGTCCACCTGATGGTAAGTGGCCATTGCTAATCATGGACATTTGTAACAACTGCTTGTTGTTCTGCCTCATGTCGTCTTCAAATGCGTCGTTACTGAGGACTAGGTTGGAATGCTTAGGATGAGTCTACCATGCATCTTTCAAACCAGAATAATGTTTGTCCCTAATGTTATAAGGCGGTTGGTATACACTTTTTATATAATACTTGTATCGGCGGTAGCTGTGTGTGTGGAATTGAACCACAATGAATCTTTTTTAAATGCATGTTGCTGGGTTGATTCTTGGGAAATAATCCATCTGAATACTGAATTCATTTTTAGGTCTGGCTGTTAGCGCTTTTGTCTTTGACGCGTGGGTAATTAATTGATATCGGCTATTTATTTTTATTTTTGAATCAGAATATTTTTATTTTGTCTTTATCTAGGCTTTAGTTGGATATTTCGCAAAATATACTAAATTGATTGCAAAATAACTATTTTAATTATGACTTGCTGTATTTATTAAGTAATTGTAAGATTATTTTATATATAATGTATAAGTAAAACCAAAGATATAATTTGGTTAGTATAATACAGCAGTTTAATATGGGCATTAATTGGAATACATACTTATTCTAAATTGATTCAGTATAAATATGATACAACTACACAGGACTAGAAGTAAATGTAAGATCCGCTTGTTATAATAAAAAGTAACATTAAAAAAATGCGATTAAATTAAATTAGTTAAACTAAATATGAACAAAAGCTTTAGAATTAAACTTAAATATAATTAACGAAAAAATATTTATAAAAGATCCGCTTTAATCCGCTACTTCTTTATGTAATTTGTTAATGACTTAGGCAAGATAAAATATTCATTATTAAATAAATTGCTTTGGCATACCTTCCTTTCATGATCGAACATTCCAAACAACTATCTCGTTTATAACCCACGTAGAGTTTGTATTCTAAAAAAACATAAGCACTAAACTGAGTTCTACATCAGCTAGATGTTCGGGTAGAGCTGAGCAATATTCAAATGTAGCTCGTTTTACATTACGGGTCACATCCGTCATAAGGAGTTTCGTCTGCAAACATGCCGTTTGTATCTACAGGGTGATCCTTAAATATGCAGCTTTGAAAATAATATTTTAATTCTGATTACCATAAAATGTTACCATATAACATTAACGTGCCTTAATTTTCGTTACTTGAAATTTTTCATACTAAGTCTTAGAAACAACAGTTAAGAAAGTCTTAGTACGGGAGTATTCATATGAAATTGATACATAATACATATTGTTTTATAAATATTCAATTGTAAATGTAAATATTCTACCTACACACCCTTTACTAAAGTAGAAATATTTTCATAACAAATAAATATACAAATGTATACAAAAACCTGAATGATTAAAAAAAAAAACACTACAATTTCGTTAAGTTATTACGTCAAAAATAATCAAACACAAAAGCCAGCACCCTGTATAACGCAATACGGGAGGGTTTCACTGTCCCCAATATGAATATTTTCTATTGAATTACTCACGGTTCGGCGAGCCAGCAAAAATATTGTTCTCCTCGCACTTATCCGAACACCCTGTGAAGTTTTCTCATACTGTACGTACAAACAGGAATTGTTGTAGGTATGTCTGTGGTTTTGTTAACTCTACTAAAAGACAACGTGATTATATAAACGATTTAGATCTGAGAATTATTAATAATGAAAAAGCGTATTTTTTTCCGCTTTATTTTGCCATTACCTTATTTATTGTTTCATTATAAATTTGTTTAAATTTAAACAAATTAGATACCTCTTACGGCAGAATGTTTTTGCCACTAAAAACTTTTAAATGAAATTTTAGACATTTCAGGTTATAAATAATAAATAATCAATTTCATAGGAACTCCGCTGAAGTCATTTTGTTTAAATTATTTGATGAGCTTATAAAAAGGTTACTGTTATACGTAAATTATTATTATACATTAAAAGATATACTTTTGCATACATATTCATGTCTTATTTTACTGTAGATTAGTTATAAATACGGAATATACCAAGATTTTCACTGACCTCTAAAACATAAGTTGAATGAAAACTAAGTAAACGGAACATTTCAACACCACAATAAATAACCATTCTATTCAATAACTTAAAAGCACAATCCTAAAATATCAGTACAAAACACCCAAACTCATCCATAATCAATGAAAATCTCAATATTTTCCACTCAAATAGCTCTACATCGCACCGAAAAATAATAAATATGTATTTATGGATGCATTTACAAGATTACAATATTAGCGGACGCGTCCTCTTTCCGCCGCTGCGTCATTACAAATGATAAATAGTCGGCACACTTCGATAATCAAATTCAAATTTGGAATCTGCTACCCTCTTTTTTTTCGTCAAGGGTGTGACTACCCAGCCAGTTGTATTGTGAGAAGATTGTGACTTTATTAGCCGTGCACTGTAGCTCTTTAAGCGATTCGATGCGGAGACACGTGACCTGGAACTGTAGCGGATTGGGTTCCGATTTGTATGTATTTGTATGTAAATGTCGGCTAGGGTGGGAGATAACTTAGAGATAGGAATCGCTTCGATTGAATTAAGCGTGGCGGCGTTTAGCGGTGCGTTGCAGTCTCATTGATAAGATTGGATGCTGCGACGTATGTTGAAGATAAAGTATAATCGTTTATTATTGCTTCGAAGGCTTTTTTCAGATCGAAGTAACAAACGAGCATGCAGTCCACTAGATGAAAGTGCGTTACTGCTGCCAATTAATATCTTTAAGTAACTTCCTATAGAACAAGGGTTCTATCTGAAATCGATCACAGATACGTTGCTACTCTCGAGGACTAAGATGGTCGCCTTACAAATTCCCACAGAGAAACAACAAAAAACAAAGTGTAAATAAGATACCTTTATTACATGGATTACATTAAAGAAAACTGTGACAGATCTCTGATTTTTCATTTTAGGCGTTGATGTGACGGTCGAATTTGCCAAAAAGGTCCAGTTCAAAGTCGTTTCACGAAGGTTGTACAATGTATAAAGACTACTTGTAAAGATTGTTAGTCGTGTTTAGTAGGTATATTTCCTGTAATTTAATTACGAGCAATTAGTTATTAAGATATATTTATGAGTATTTTTTTTATTTTGTTATTAAATAAAAAATGAATTTCTAATCTAAACCTGCACTTGTAAATTTAGCAAGAGTAGCTAATAACAAATCACATAATACTAAAACATACATTATTACTTCCCAGCGTAACAATAATATGTAAAGTGTTGTCCGCGGCGCCCGTGGCGGACGTCTTCCGTCTGTGCGTCCGCGCGTTTCCTACCCTTATGTTGCTGTCCAGGATATACACCCTGCTAACTTTGTGTACAATACATTAAAAATAATGTTCGTTATTTCTTTTGATTAAACAAAAGAGTTTGTTTTTATACGATTGAAGTAACATACAACACAATATAAGAGCATGCAGTTCACCTAATGATAAGTCAATGACTTACCGCCCATAAAGATATCTGTAATCGATTCGTATAAAACATGGAATCGATCTGAATTCAATTATTGATGCATTGATGCTCTTTAAAACTAAGATGGTCGCCCCATATGAAATTGAGTCGGTAACTACACCCTTCCTCTGAAATGTAAGAACTGCTTTACTCTAGACAGAAGTGTGACGGCTGAACCTCCTTCGTCGAATCGAACTCGCTTGTAACGTCAAACCTTGCTTGTCACGTAGAAATATTTTTGTAAGGTAGATGGAGCAGTGATAGCCGAATGGTTGAAACTCGGCCTCTCAATCGATTGTACGAGGTTCGAATCCCAGGCACGCACCACTGATTTTTCTAAAATTATGTGCGTATTAGAAGTTAATTATCACTGCTTTACGGTGAAGGAAAACATCGTGAGGAAACCTACACACCTGAGAGTTCTTTAAAAAGTTCTGAAAGGTGTGTGAAGTCTACCAATTTGCACTTGGCCAGCGCGGTGGGCTATGGCCTGAAACTCTCATTCTGAGAGAACACCCGTGCCCAGCAGTGGGACAATAATGGGTTGACGGTAAGGTAGATGAGGCGAAAAACCATGTTCCGAGATAGTTACAGCCTTGTTTTTGAATGGTTGAGATAAGGCAGATTCACATTTAGTGGCATTTGAACTTATTCCTCAATAGTAGCATTGCAGATGTGGTGTGGTGAGGTGGTCACATAAAAACGGGTATAACGTATGCTTGTTTTATATTTTAAACGATTCTTGATAGGATAGGAGTTCTGCCTCAGGCCAGTAAAGTATGTTTTTGCCAAACACCTTATATAATGTTACTTACACTAGCGCTTAGATTAAACACGCTAAACGAAATTTTAAGCTCTTTAATTGCAATTTTCATGTACAGGTATTGTATAATTCATATCATCTCTTATAGTAACAACTCGCACGTTAATAATACCCCACGCAGAATTAAACAAAAATCAACATCGCTTACTTGAACTACCTATAAACAATCGACAACACAGTGTTCCTGTTTTAAAGAGTACACGAAATTATGACATGTATTCTTAGGTAATAAGGCCGAATATGCTTTGTACAATTAAGTTATATTTGAAGAGCCTTGTGTTGCGGACTGTACAAAGAGAAGTAAGACAAAATAATGTATTCAGTGAATATTGCTACGGAGGCCGCTTATTATTTTCGACTTACTTGGAAGTTTCTTCCACTTGGAACTATTAGCGCTTACCACATCTATTAACGTCAAAGTTTTCTTATAACTTACTTATGTCTTTTAGGTACACGCAATCTTTGAATTCTTGAAATGTGCTGTGTGGTATCGGTTTTGAATAGCAATCGTATCGTTCTGTGGATGTCGTAGGTGGCGACTAAGGAACGAAATTCATGAAATGGACAGCAATGTTCTTTTACAACGTAAACTTCTTCAGTTTGGTGACCACAGTCGGTGTGCACATACATGTCAGGTGCGATAAAAAAATGGAAAAAAACAGATTAGGGAAGGCTTATGTTCAGCAATAGACCTCATATAATTGGAGTATAATTGAGTTGTCCATTGGTTATAATGCCATCATGGTGGGGAGGTATCGCCGCCATAGCTTTTTCTGGTCTTTGTGGTAGTCGGCTTATCTTGATATGAAATTACCTCTTAGTCCTCGGGAGAAGCAGCGATTGACTTCAGATAGAACTCCTGTTCTACATGCAGCTGCTTACAGTGGTTCATAGGCGGCAGTGATCACTTATTATAATGTGGATTGCATGCTTGTTTACTACTCCAATGTATAAAAAGAAATACAGGGGATATTACGAATTTTACGGCGTTATAAAAACGATTACGGTCCATTTATGTAAATGCGATAAAAGTCGGATTTTGTCAATAAA
>MOOZ01000138.1:555391-572399 GCA_002930495.1 Cecropterus lyciades | reverse complement strand
ATAATATAAGTATAGATATAGTGCCAATCAAATGCGTTTGAAGCTTTCGATTTCCTATAAAGGTATAAGCAAAAAAGAAAAAATAAAAAAAAGGGATAAAAAATATAAACAAAGATATTTTTTATTTCTATGTCCGCTGCATCGTTAAATAAATAAAATACTCTTACGTAACGATTTTATTGTTATACGATTATAATTCCTTTTATATATTGAAAATCATCTATTTCGTCATAAAATATGTACATGTCCTAGACATCATCACTTCATATTTTATCAGCATTAAATGATGAATATGGATTTGTGGGTCTGGGTGTTTGTGAATTCGTCTTTGTGTGCTCATGACACAAGAAATATAGATCAAAGCTCAATAAGTGTAGACTGCGTTATTATTATGAGTCTTTTTCACATCCTGACACTTGTTCAAATAACTCTACATACCAGTACATAATATTATGTTGATAATTAAAACAAACGAAATATTCGACCAATAACAACAGCCTGCAACATTAATCTCATACGAGAAGACAATAGAGCCGAAAGCTTTTTTCAGGCACCGGATGTAAGTCGCCTGTATATTGCGTCTACCTCAGGATGTTTGTTGTCTCTGTTCCTCTCAGTGGCAGAGAAAAGGACGGAGGGGTATTTTAAAGCGGATTTTGAGCGAACGATCGGCGGCCGTGGGTCCGCAGGAAACAATACTCGATGCCCTGAATTAATGACCGCGGACGGTATGCAGGGTTTGGGAACAATTGGTACAGTTTTATAAGTATTTGGAAATAAAAAAAAAATGTTACAGGTAACGAGTTATTTTGACTGTCGAGATTTTTAAAACTTTTAAAGAGAGACACAGAGGTGGAGAATTGGGATAATTGTCGTTTTAATGTTTCGTTAATTACATAGAAAATTGATTTGTTGAGATATGTCGCTGACGTATCGATTAAATATGAAATATAAATCGTTTCATCATATATATTTCTTTAAGAAAATACTCTTTATATAACGATGGCTTCGGCTTATTGGTCCTGGTCCTGGATATCTTTTAAAAAGACAAACTTATATAAACCTAAACTACCATCACAAGAAGAAAAAACATTATGTTTTAAGAATGAAAAAGTCAGTTGTTAATGATTAATTAAAACTTTTTCAATTTTGAACACTTCTACGAAACAAATATTACAACGTATTTCTTTATTGCAAATTTTAATACACGAAAATAAAAATAAAAATTAAGAAAACGTGGAAAAGGTGCACAACTGCTGGCTTTAGCAATATTTCAGAGAAACAATAGGAAGCCGTGTCCCCGCGTTTCGTTCGGGTTTCACCTGCGGATATTAGTTGACGACCCCTGATGTCCGGTGGATGGCGTGCCGGCGGTGTGGAGTTTGATTACTTGTTATTTACTTTTAATTAATTTTAAATCACTTTTATACACTTATTTTCATAAATTTGACATTTATTTGTTGGCAGTAATGCAATTAAATACCGTTGCTAGCATGAAATAAACTTTATTCGAAGAACACATAACGTATAGATTATAGTTAACCAGAAGTAACGCTGGGAGCTCGGGACTTAAATGTGTGGTCACTGAGGGCAAACATTTTTGGGTGGTTCTATGATCCAGTAGGTATACCGTTCTTCCTAGTAATTTTCATTGTTTGAGGTGGTGATAAGGTAGACGTACTTATCCAAGGTATTGCGTCGTCCTCAGTTGTCTAAGGGCTACAGTGGCGTCTTACCATCTGGTGCATTGCATGCTCGTTTGCTACTTCTATATTATAAAAAAAAACGGAGACTAACGGTTTTATGTGCCCTCTAACTTCTACTAGAAATATAAGTGTCAAGATGGCAGAAAAAATAAACTATCGCCACGCCTATTTCTAGCGAAAAATACTTGCGTTTCAGTGGAAGGGTGTGGTTGCGGGCTTAGTTTTGTATCAGGCGACTATTAGCCCTGAATAGCAACGCGGTGATTGACTCCAGATAGAATATCTGTTACATATGAAGTTTCTTACAAATGCCCAGAAACAGTGACCACTTACCAATAAGTGGTCTGTACGCTCGTTTCCGACTTCAATCTTAAAAAAAATGTATCTTTTTCCTATAATTAACGTTGAGTATATAATAGTAAGGAGGAGAGGAATAATGGTTGAAACTCGGCCTCTCAATCGAGGGTTCCAATTCAATCCATTCAATGTTTTTTTTATTATGTGCGAATTAGAAATTCATTGTCATTGCTTTTCAGTGAAAGAAAACATCGTGAGGAAACCTACACACCTGAGAGTTCTTAAAAAATAGTTCTCAAATATGTGTGAAGTGCATCTATCCGCACTTGGCCAGCGTGGTGGACTGTGGCCTATACCCCTCTCATCTTGAGAGGTAAAAAAAACGCTTTCTACACTCATAGTCTCACAATAAGATTTTCTCCAGTGTCGAGGGTACAATGGACACACAAAGATGAATAAACAAACATCCAGACCCAGAACAGAATATAATCTCATCATTAAGATGTCTGTCTGGCCTGGGATCGAACCCGGAACCCACTGCGTATCAGTCCGCTCTGCCACGCGGGGCAACGTTGAGAAGACGCGTGCCCAGCAGTGGGAGAATAATGGATAGACGACAAAATAGTAAAGCTACCAAATCAGAAATATCGGTACACGTTATTAGCACTTTATCCGGACGATCCTATTGAAATTATACCGGACCCATGACCGTGCACCTATCACCGTGTTCCGGTTTCCATAGTACCGTTTTCCTACCCTTAGTTAACACGTACCACCGAAATCCCAACCTACTGTGAACCACGTACAACCAAAATTCCTTTGATCTATTTGTGACAGGATGAAACACTTGCGTCGCCACCCGTATTTTCGGGTCGTTAAGTCCTTGTTTAGTTTCCAATTAGATGATAATAGTGTGCCAATAGAATGTTCGGGTTAACTCTAAATTGCTTTATGGGCTTAAATGACCTATACTTAACTATAACAGTACACACGCTGCATTTAATTTGAGGTTGATATTATTGTTTGATTTGCACGGTTATTGTTTGACAAATACTAATTATATCGTAGAATTGAATTAAAAACTTTGCAAGATATTTGAAGAAAAAATCTTGGTTTCTGTAGGTCATGGTCAACAATTAAATGCAAGTTTAAAATTGAGGTCATCAGTGTTTTAACTAGAGAAATAAATACAAATTCCGATAACATTCACGACTAAATATTAAAAAAAAATTGAAGTCAATATATTGTTATTGGGATTAATATAGTGATTGTCAAATGGTGTCACTCCGGTATTGATACGATGTACGACTGAAGTCTAGTTTCAAAATAATTGATCTTAGTTCTAAACTTGTTCTAGTTAAATCTTAATTAAATAGAATATTATAAAACATATTTAAAGAAATGAATTTCGTTCCCTAATTTAATGTTCATTCGAAAATAAGTTACATTACAAACAGATCAGGGATTTGGAACCGCTTCAATAACTTACGACCGAGTGGGTTGATAAAACATCCTATAACCCGAAACTTTTCCGGTCGCGTCAACTGATTACTCATAAAACTCGTTAACGACTAACGATTTAAACCGAGCGAACAAATATGACCCCTTCCGAAAGCGTCGTTTATATCCCGGTATTCAGAGGGTTACAATGAAAATGCGTTTTGGAATATGTTGTAAAAGTTTTTTGCAGTGCTTTTGCGTAATGGAAACCAGAAAATATTTTGATAGTTGGTAGATTTTTTAAAGCTATTTCGTTTCATTTAAAAGCACCGCCGTGAAAGATGTATGGATTAGTTTCTCGGAATTTTTCACGTGCATGCTAAACTCTATTTGATGTAACAAGAGGTAAAATAATCATTATTTTGCTTAAAATACAAGAACCCAAAATGCTTGTAAGTAAACAATTTTGTTATAAGTCAGAAATAAGTGTGACTAAGGTGCCGTGAAAGTCGTATCATTGGATTTTGCCATTTACATCTATAAAGATGCTGACATGGTAAGCTATACAGCATCATGAGATTTTTTCGGGAACTCTCAGGTATTTGTATACGGCTAAGCTTGTTCATTGTATAGTCCTTCATTATTTGAGCATGTGGCTATTTCTAACGCATAAACAACTTCGGAAAATTAGAGGTTTGTGATATGAACGTTGGATCCCAAAGTGAGCGGCCGTTCTTTATTATAGAACATACAGTCTAATCATGGTGATACCGGATAATTTTTGAACGCAGATAAGAAATTCTACTTAAATTCGGCCATAGATGCGTTGTTTTGGAGATCTTTGAAGACTAAGATGAAATGCCTCGTAAACTGCCTTCATTACCGCACTTTGCATTAGCAAAACAATGTTAAACGACACTGTGTACATTGAGTTTCATCGTGATCATAATCCCTAGCAACTGGGTCCAAATATTGTACTGAAGAAATGAAAAACGCGCATATTATGAGCATTCGTCTAAAAACATATACCTACTGCAGTTATTAGGCAAAAAATAGGTATAGCGTCGAAGCGTTATAGCGTCGAAGCGTTAAATCACAGATTATACAAAAAATGGCAATTAATTACCCTTATGTATTACTTTACATAGTAGCATGAAATATAATTCCCAAACAACTATTGCCACCGATTCGTTCCAAAGCGCATTATGTTATCGCGGGCACCGAATCAGTGAGCACGCGAGTTACGGGCCCGAAGTTTAACTTCGCAACGTTTCAAATTCCGATTCTAAAAACCGGTAAAGGGTAAGTATACTCGATATTAAAATATAAAATAATCATTCGCTAATAATTTATTCACGATATAATGATTCATTAAGTTTTATTTCTAAGTTTGAAGTATCTAATGAGCGAACAGACCGCCTGGTACTAAATAGTCACTGCCAGTCATTGAGTAACTACATATAGAACGGGGATTATATATGGAATAAATCAGAGGATTATTAATAAAATTAAAAATAAATTAATTAACAACTACTAAAGACTTTTTACGTTATATCATTTACACACGTACGCCAAAATTAATAAAATCTCGCACTAACCTTCTAATGTTTTCTTGTTCGACATGTTTTCTTCATTGCTCACATGGTGAGTTAGTTCGTCAGAATTTTGTCCCGAAATTACATCAGGGAAATTATATAGTTGGATAGATATGAGTCATAGTACCGTATCAAACCGCAATACTACGAAGTTATCATCAATCCGTTTCGGGTGATAGAACCAATGCAGTTCCACCGGGGAGGTATCACCGCTACACCTATTTAGCGTGTTGTAGCAGTTTTATACGAGGCGATTATCGTAGTTATCGCTAGAAGCATCACATCTGTGATCGATTTCGGATAGGAAAAGGAGTTCCTTTTCCATATGAAGTTGCTTACAGATGTCCATGGGTGGGAGCCACCGCTTACCATCAGGTGGATTACATGCTCGTTTGCTACTCCAGTCTGACAAAAAAAAATCCGATGCTTCGACGAAAATGAAGAAAATGTTAATATCCTCCCGTTTATATGCCATCGCCTTAACTCTTTCACCTGCTAATGGCTTATGGAGGTTCAGATCAAGTACAATTCGAGTGTGGATCCGTCGATGCGTTAATACCGATATCCGAATAATGTTACATTAACGTTTTATTTCCTTTTTGTGAAGTGTAACGTAGATTGTCAAAATGTTTAGTTTCAAATTGCTTTCAATGTCTTTCGTTCCTACACTTAAGATAAAAGTACATATATTGGTCCCTATGGGAGGAGCCCTGTAATCAACCCCAAATATGATTGGAGTTTTACATAATGTCGCTAATTTTATGACCAGCATGACCGAGTGCCGGTGTGATACGTAGTGAGTTCCGGGTTCGATCCCCGTCCAGACAAATATCTAAACTCTAGATGTTTATTAATTCGTATTTGAGTGTCCACGAGAAAAAAATGTGTGGTTATTCGTTTAGAAAACTTTAAAGTTTAATTATAAAGATATTCTACACACATGAGGATCAAGTCAGGATGTCTGCTTTAGGTTTATTCTTTATCACACCGTTACAAAACATACAGTACAGAAACAGACAGAAATAAGTGTGACGGGAGTGCCTGAGTTCAACTACAAAGGTTCATAACCTAAATTTGGAAAGTAAATTGCAATTGTCTCATTATTATGTCCTTATTTGACACACTAGACCATTACAGTTGCACACAGTACGATTACACTTTCTGCCCCGTTATAGCAGTGGCACTGTCATGTTTTGATTTGAAAGATGTAGAAGGTTGCCTCCTCCTTTAAAATGCCTCTGTGGCTGACTAGATATTACATCAACTATGATATATATTTTTATAGCCGTAGCTAACGATGAGGTCATGGCTCACCTGATGAAAAGTAGTCACTGTCGCCTATGGATACTTGCAACACCAAAGAAGTCGCCATTGCATCGCAGGCTTTGAATTAGATCTATTTTTACACATTTCTTGAAGAGCCTCATGTCCTAGCTCTCCGGAAGTACCTCAGGAGGGAGCTCATTCCTTATCTTGCACGTTCACGGCAGGAAAGAGCTTAACAAATAATAATATAATATTTACTTTCTACATTAGCCCCGTACAATTTACTCTTATATAGTGGGTGTCATCGACAGACCTGCAGACCAGACACAATAATAAAAATTCATCAGTCAGGTATCTGTGCGACCAGGGATCTAACCTGGAACCCACTGCGTGCCAGACCAGTATAGTAACTACGCCGTAACGTAGGTCATCATCAAAAATATTTAATTTCTAAAGTCAATATCAAAACACCGGAAGAATTTTACTGGACAATATTTATTTCAATCAGTTAGCTTTGCAGTAGATCATTACATTTTTCTACCCTCGTTGCAGCGTTGTTTAAGCGAAATTGGCCTCTGTTTAATATTTATGAGTTCGCAAAACGTATCATGGTGCGGTTTGTTTAATAACATTGTTTTTAAGCGACAATTTGTCGGGGAGCAAAACCCTTTAGGCGAGGAAGGGAACGCAGGGCTGACAAGACAAGTTAGGTGAATTATAATTGATAAAAATACATATATATTGAATAATAATAGTTAATATATCTGGAAGTGAGTTGTATAGGTTACAAATTATTCTAATTCTAAGTCCAAAATGATTTTGGTCGGAGTTTTCTAAATTCCCACTGTTGGGCTTTTTCGTTGTTCTGTGAAACTTACATATGCCCGAAAAAGTTACGGGTTCATTTTCTTTAAATTAATTAATTCACAAGATATCCTTATTTGCACTTTATTTTTTTATGTATTACCAATATGTGTTGAATAGGATTTTTTAAAAATCGCTTTTATTAATTACTAATATTATAACGAGGTGAATAATAAATAATTGATTCGCCGTCTAAGAACATCCGTCATAAGATATATAGAATGGCGTTACTGAACTAATCATGCGTTGTCAGTTCTGTTGTAAGATTTAACAATCTTTTATATGATCATCTTAGTCCTCGTCCATGGGCGGCAGTGACCACTTGTCATCAGGTGGACAGCATGCTCGTTTACCACTACAATCCTATTAAAATAAAGATAAAAAATAGCCATCGCGAGACGCCTGCCAGATGTGAAACATCGTTTTCGTACAATTAATATGCATAAAAAACAAGATTCCAGCAGGAAATAAGTGTATAACATAATGAAAGTAAAGCCATCTACGAACATTATCCGGCACTAAGTCGAACTAACACCGCAGCCCGCTTAGTTTTGTTCAATACTTAATAGTTTCGAAAATGTATAATAGATGGCGCTATAATGAATACGGTGTGGTGATTGCCACGCCAACAATCAGGTTTACGTGCGCCAATAGATGTTTCACATCAAAAATCCTTTAATTTATTGGCAACCCTAGTACGCTGTTACTAAACAGCAGCGCCGCACAAACATCGTTACGGTTCTTCGTGACGATCTTCGCTAACTCACGCTGACACTGAATCTGCGCTGCGGAGATTTACAATGTTCATTTATGAACTTTATAATAATTCCTAATTAAAGGTCAATTATAGTATTGCCGTGCAATTGTGCCATGTGGTGTGATTAAATAGCACCATCTGCCCTCTTCCTGCGGATGTCGTCGACTTAGGTACAGAATCTAGGAGATGGGTAGCAGCGTCTTTCTCTGCAACATTTATACCCACTGCAGTCAACAACACGCATGCCAGGCGCGGTGACTATAGCAAAAACCCCCATGAGGGAAGGCCTATGTCAACCAATAGACTTAACAAGGCCCATAACCGGGTATTATATTAATAAACATGAGTGTTGAGACAATTTCTATTAGACATCGGTTTCAAAGTACCTCGTGCATAAAAAGTAATTTTTGTATTTGGTCAATCAAAACTTCTTATAGAAAAATATTCGCACGACTATAGATTCGAAAGTAGCCAATTACAACCGACAGTAGGTACTTAAAGCTAAATACTAGATTAATGGCCAGTTACAATACCTAATTAATTTGTCTTATTACTTTTATAGATCTTGCCTTTCCCTTACTTTTATTAGATGATCCCTTTGTGTTTCTTACGATGTACCTGCCTTAATTCAATCCAGCGAATCAAAAAAAGTAGCTTCCAAATGTAAAAAACGAATACTCTAAGGTCAACAGGGTATTGGATAATAATTTAGGAAACATGGCATAAACTGGAAACACAGGACTATAAACTCCCAAAATGTATGTGAAATAAATAGGCGTGTTAAAACATACTTTTTATCCAGAAACATCGTGACGGGGTGTCGTCGCGTCCCAGATTTGCATTCCAATCTAGTAGCGCTGGAGGCTGTGTCGCTGATTGTGACAGATAGGATGTTGACGTTCACTTTTAATAGCTTCTGTAAAATCACATTGGATTTTTGTAAGGGTTTAGGTGTAAACACATCGTTTTGTTGCAACAGCTAATAAAATATCGCTGCATGAATAATAAAACAACACAAAAAGGCTAATTTTACTGGAAACTCAGGTAAAAATTGAACAAAACTTTTTGTTTTTATCTTTTATAATTGATGCTAGAATAAGTAATAAAAATTAAAAGGCATTAACCACAGTGAACCGTGAGTACCAAGTTTCGAGTTCTAAAATAATATAATAAGGATATAACTGTATCTTTAACTTAAAATTAATAATTTTTGAATTGTGCGGATATTCAAGCAAAGCAGTGATATGCTCGTTACATCTATGCATATAATTAAAATCAGTATTATATTACTGTATATCGCATATATTTGCTAAAAAAGTTTCTATAGTATCTACTATATCTAAATATCTATTTAGAATTTTTGTTGTTTAAAATCGCATCAGGTCAAAACTATTGAATGTAATTTAAATAATCAAAAATAATATCATAGCCTGTACCATGAAGTAATGTTTAGTCTTCTTGTTTATTTATATTTCATCTATTGACTATTAATAGTATAATGGAAAGTCAAAAATATCACTTTTAACTCTGTTATACATTTCCTGTGATGTCAACTATATTTGGTAGGTATTTCAATAATTGTTGAAGGTATAAAAACGCAAAATAAAAGTCAATTTATGCGAAATTTTATTAATTTAAACAGACATGAAACAGCGGGGCATGGCCAGTAAGGAATACCTTCAAAAATACTTTTTATTCCACTAAACAAAATCAACCACACAAACCGCTACAAACGAAGCCATTAAATTATAAAACGAACAACCGTTGCTTATCAAAAACAACACTGACCTAAACGTCTTTTCCGTTTCAGTGGAGCGCGCGGGATCATATTTCATAACGTAATGAAATGCGTTTGAATCACTCGTAATGTTATATACGCATTGGGTAAGAAAAACGCCGCTTTTTTTGAAACGGCTTGTATTGTACTTAAATTGTAATTTAATTTCATAAGCGACGGAGAATATTATTTCTGTCGCTTATTAAATTAAATTGCAGTTGAACGATATTAAATTACTGTTTTGATTGTATGTTTTATCAATGTAAAATAATTAATGTAAACATAAACATAACCATAAACGCTTTCTACACTTATAGTCCCAGAGTAAGGTTTTCTCCTGTGTCGTGGGTGCCATGGACACAAAAAGACGAATACACAAAAACCCAGACCCAGAACAGAAATCTAAACTTATCATTCAGAAGTCTGTCTGGCCGGGGATCGAACCCATGACCCACTGCGTATCACAACAGTACGGTGGCCACTTCACCACGTGGGTCGTCAATGTGGGATTTAATTATATATGAAATGATTTATTACTTCTCACTGCTATGTATTATAAATAAAAGCGTTTAGCGAACATAATTTAAACCTACTCGCACTATTAGACCTTCATTACTATTACTTATTTATATATAAATTAGATTATTCCTGCGGTTCCACCCGGTCACATCTACCACGGTGATAAGTATCCCATTTGGTAATCTAGGTTTTAAACTATCCATCTAATCTATATCTATCTATCGGCTAATCTATCTGTGCTCTAAATTTCAGCCAGTCAGAGTTTGCGTGAAAAAGTCACTAAGACACATACATACATCCACACAAACTTTTTATTTATAATTTTTGTAACATTTGTTACAACTGTTACATTACATTTGATTACCTCACATCATACTTAGAATGGAATAATAAGTCATGGACAAAACGACAACTACTTAAAAAACGCGGCGTTTAACGTTCATAGTGCGTGAACGCCCAAACCATTAGCGGATGACGTTGGAACCGCATCAATCATAGGCCAGCCAATTCATTACCACCACTCGGCGCAGATTGCGCGGAACCCTTATTATCTACGTATCTTACTTGTGAATTTCATTTTGACCGCATGACGTAGTGGTCAAGGACGGCCAGGCTGCCAGAAAAGGCTTTGGGTTTTATTCTTGGCTAGCGATATTACTAAATTAAGATATTAACCTCCTAAGGTTTTACACAAGTGTGTAAATCTTTTGCTAAATATTTGCTTACTTCAGAACTGGTGTATTTCTAATAGTCTGGTTCATAAGTCTTATTGCTGGGCACATCTCTCATAATTGAAGGATTCTTGAGGTACTTATTCCCTAACAAGCGGTTCTAATAAGGATTAATTAAATGAGCTGTTGATCTACTCATGTTGACCATTCATTAATTGCCTACAAAGCTTTTGACAAGATTCCATCATTCTTATAGGTACTTACAATAAAAACATAGGACCAGCAGTGTGTACTCACCGAAGCGCGGAAACGCGGTTAACCTATAGCGATTACCTACTCAGATCCTATCCATGCCTGATGTTACTTACTACAGTATAGTTATTCAATCTTTACATCCCACCAGATCATTTTTTTTTTGTTGAAGTAGCAAACGAGTATGCAGTCCACCTGATGGTAAGTGGGTCCTGCCGCATAGACATCATAAATAACCCTAGTTAAATAAAAGTCTTACCTGAAATTGGTGCGTTGCTACTCCTGAGGGCTAAGTTGGAATGCCTCTGATATGTATGTCCTTTTACAACACACTTCAGACCAAAACAAAGCAGTTTAAAGCTGCTGTTATTAGGAGTTACTAGTTATTTATTAGGCAGAAGTAGGTGTGGCGGTGGTGCTTCCGGAGTGATTATCGTTTGATTTATCTATGACATTTGCCAAACGTTTGATTAACCTATGATAAACATGAATCAATTTATAAATGTTTAACAGATAAAAATCATCCCCAGAATTATGATACGAGACTTATTGTATATCTAATCTTGCCGCAGAACTGAATCTAACCCAGTGAAGCAAACACCGCCATATTTGTCCAGTTCATAGTTCTTTCCGGACCCGTCGGCATATGTGACAGCTCGTGACGTCACTCGCAATCTAGCAAATGGTCGTGTTGAGGTACGAATATATAGAGCACACAAGTTAAGATTATAATTATATATTCATTATAATCTTTTTGTTCGAACCGGTTCTCGAATTAAGACCACGTCTGCGTAACAGTTCGAATCCCGACCAGGTGGACTGATCACCTGAAAAAGATTGCGGGTAATCGTTGGATTCAGATGGGTCAGGACCGGTCGGAGTGGTGCAGATAAGGGGATGCCTATGTCCAGACGTGGACTTTCAAGGCGTGATAGATGGATGAATGGATGGACATCTGTAAGATCAGTCTTAAATTGAGTTGGCCACATATGAGTTACTAACCCCTGACCTAGTTGGAACGCCTTGGATAAGAATCTCCTTTACCACATCATTTAGACCAGAACACGGCAGCGCTTAAAACTGCTGTTATTAGGCAGAAATAAGCAGGTGTGTCGGAGTCCAATGACATAGGATTCTACCACGATTCACCCTCTCAGTGAGTGAGTCAGGATTATAAGAAAAAAACATAGTCTAACACGCAAGCCAAGTGCAGATTGGTAGATTTCTCTCATGCACCGACAAACCTCAGACCACAACATTACTAACTGAGTATTTAAACCTCAGACCACGACATTACTAACTGAGAAGTTATCACTTTTGTCATATACCGACTTCTAATCATTCTATAATTTTCATAGCTCATGGGCGCCTGTCGCATACGCAAACGCTGACATGTCCTCTACGCTGCGCTGTCAGATTTTATTCTGTCCGTACGTCCGTACTTAATCATATTAGTGTGTGTGCCTCTATTCAGCACTTTAGATGCATTGTAAAATACTGAGGATTTCTGAGGATTTAAGATAAACTTTTAATTTTTTTGACGATATTTTGCTCTGTTTTACATTTGACAAATTGGATTTGTGATCAAATTGTCAATAAATAAAGAGAAAATCAATATTATTTTGTAATTAAAAATATAAAATATATAAATAAAAAAATATAACTTACCTATCTGACGGTAAGTTACATTGCATTATGGCCACTACCGCCTATGGACGCATATGATCAACAGCACATAAGATTGGAATTGTAAACCATCACAGATTCGTTGCTTCCACTGAGCACTATGTTGGAACGCCTAGAAGAAGAAGTAAGAGTAATCAATATCAAATAAATATTGCAACTTTCTGATTTTTTGTTATCGAGAGGGAAACCTTCAAAAAGTACCCAATGCCGTGGGAGCGACGCCAAGTTATGTAAAATTTTTACCTCACTAAATCCCCCAGGTGGCCGTCCTCAGCGCTGAGAAGAGGACTTCGGGATCTCCAAAGCAACGCAACCGGAGTCCTCTGAGCGCGTAGCCCCAACGGGCTCCACCCAGGTGAGTGGCTGAGCTCACCGCACCGTCTTGCCTACCGAACTCTCCCTACAACAAAATCTCTTCATTCAATTTAAGCCATGTCTATTTTATACAAGACATAACGTTCCTTTAGACATATGTATTTATTTGTGGTAAAACTCTTTGTGGTTCGACTCCAAAAGCACCACCGCCACACCAATTTCTACCTAATAACAGCAGTATTATGCGCTGTTTTATTCTGGTTTGAAGGTTGGTAGGGGAGACATACTTATCCGAGGCATTCCAACTAAGTCCTCAGTGGTAGCAATGACTAATCTCAGGTAAGACTGATCTAACCTGGAGTTAATTACAGATGTCCATGGACGGCAGTGGCTACTTACCATCAGGTGGGGTGCTCGTTTGCAACTTTAATATTAAAAAAAATGTTAAATACTCATTGACAGTGACACTTAAGCTATCTATAGCTTAAATATCACTGTCAACGTAATAAATGTAATAGTTAATAACTTATGTCGTATACCGAGTAGTTAGGGACATAATAATTTAATCATGTACAGTCAACATAAAGGCATTTAATCACCAAAGTGCCTTATTGTAACAACGTTACGCCCTCTGTTCTACAAGCGGTAAATCTCAATCAAAATGATGCTAACTGCCGGACAAACCGACTTATTCTGAACTAGAGTTACGATCTTGAAGCGATTTCGTTTTTATATCTTCTAGCCGTACTTTTTCTAAAAAAATGTACGTAATCTTAAAGTATGTTAAAATTTAACTTTTGACCTATTTATCTTTCTTTGGGAAGTAACTAAGCAATATTTTAGTTATTTCGTCAAGTCTACTTTTACCGATACAACATTTTTAAATTAAATGTTTAGTTGTCCCTAAGGGGATAATAAAGCATCCGAACTGAAGCAAGACCTCAATCTATGCAACCCATACGCACTCGAATGCATACACAAACATACGCTCCCATAACCACACACACACACACATACATTGATTCACTTCTGGACGTAGGCCTTACCTAACGGGGGTTTTGCCAATAGTAACTGCGTTGTGTGTTGATATTTTACAGGAAAACATTGCTGCCTCCTGGATATTTTCCTTAATAACCTAACGACATTCATGGAAAGGGAAGGAGTAATGCTATTCACCAATACTATATGGCATTTCTCTCTTTTTCGGTACTTCAACCTACTTTAAATTAATTTCAAATCAAATTCGTGACAGTGAACCATCAGCTTGACTACATGCTCATTTGCTTTTTTTATATAATATTTGAGTAGCAAACGAGCATCAGACCCGTTGATGGTAAGTGGTGACTATCTCCCATGGACATCTAAGTAACTCGATATAGAACAGGGGCTATAGGTGGAGTGAATCACAGATGCGTTGCTACTCCCGAGGACTAAAATGGTCGCCTCATATATGAGTGAGCCGTCAACCACACCATTCCATCGAAGCGAAAGAACTGCTTCACTCTGATAATAGGTGTGGCGGTCAAACTAGACAGGTCCTACCACCTGGCTACTACAATTTTATAGTCTATATCGTTGTGGCCTTCCAGAATAGGGGAGCAGAAGGGCGACGACGGGCGGATGAAATATGCGACTAGAGTAACAGAACACACGACAGGACACTTTAAAATATTAACACGAATACATATTGTGGAGTGAATATTGTAGGAAATATATAAACTCATTGTTTTGTTAGTAATAATGATATAATTAAAGGTATTTAAGTGATATCTATGAGAGAAAAAAATACAAGCTGTTACAAGGAAATTATGTTTGCCAAGCACAAAATTTACAATTATATCACTAACATAGATACAAAGAATAGTACATAATAATCTAATAATAATGTATATTATGTATAATGAATATCAAATATATTATTGCATATATTACTTTAATTTATTTTAACTTAGCGCATTTATAGAGGCTTTATTGTAAGATGAAAAACCCTCTACAAGTTTAAAATGCTAAGTTTATTTAATGATAAGCAATTTTATCTTAACTGTAGGTAGTATAAACAATTATATTATAATCTCATTTTTCCATACATCCGAATCAATAATTTTCAGCGGCATTAATATCATGCAGGGATCCGAGGTACAAAAGCCATACATATCGATTTTTTCTAAGTTATGCGCGTATTAGAAAATAATTAATTTTATCAATTATGCAAGGTGTTAGAACAAATTTGATTTGATTCGGGGAGGTAAGATGTGGTATCGAGGACTGAGATGAATGCTTCATATGAAATGAGTTGGTAAACACACACCGAGTTACAGTAGTACTTTTCCTGTTGAATCATACTCGTTCTACCAAGTTGAAGAAATAGGTGTGGGTGTGCCACCTTCCTAGTAGAAATAAGTGTGGTGGTATTTATGACTCTTTGTTTGTATCACATAGGCAAGAAATACTAGTGCGAAACTATGAGTAGGTGTACAAATTAATTATGAATTTACCGACAATCACAACAACATTTTGTTATAGGTAGATTTGACGCAAATACAAACTTTTCGATATCTCCAAGAATTTTCATAACCATAGTTTCCCAACTTAACATAAACATAAATAACGAGAACTGTTGAAGTGTGTCCATATGAAACAGTTGCCGGGGAAAGCGACTATAATTTTAAGTTAGCAATAAATGTCCACGGATAGGCGGCGACGGGCGCGGGGATGTTAGAAAAATTGAATATGCCCTTTCATTTCATTTTTATTTATGAAAGTAGTCACTGGACATAAAATAAGCTTTAGAAGGGAATAGAACTCGTTGTAGTTCGACTCCGGAAGCACCACCGCCACACCTATTTCTACCTACTAACAGCAGTATCATGCGCTGTTGTGTTCTGTGTGGTGTGGATCTGAAGGGTGTGGTAAGGGAGACATAGTTTTCAGAGGCATTCCATTTTAGTCCTTAGGGGTAGTAATGCATCAGTGGCTAACCGTAGATGAGACTCTGATCCTACCTAGGGTTGATCACAGATGTCCATGGGCGGCAGTAGTCACTATTAAATTACCATCAGGTGGGCTGCATGCTCGTTTGCTCCTTCCATACTATAAAAAAATAGAAAATATTTTCTATGCATGTATGTAATAAGAGTCAAATAATAGTATTAAGAAGTAACGTCATTGTACGAGGATCCGCCTGGCAGAGCGGTAAGTATAACGACCGTTGATGATGATGAATTAAGATTTCTGTTCAGAGATTGGGTGATTGTTTATTTGTCTTTATGTGTTTTCATAGCATCCACGGCACTAGAAAACGGTATGAGTGTAAGAAGCTTTATTAATTACTAGCTGCGCCCCACGGTTTCACCCGCGTATTAGTTACTACAAAGAAAATTAATTTATGTATTTATTTGGATAAGAATAAATATTATATTTATAAAAAACAACTTCGCAAATAATGCGTTATTTTGGAAGAAATTTGGTTGGCATATAAAAGGCTACAGTGAGTTTACCTGAAAAGATAGACATATGCTGTCGCTGACTTTTTTAAACTTTTAAAGGGGATCAATTCTGTCCTACATAATTTTTAGGAAACTTTAACCGTTTACGCAGCGCATGCAGCGGAAGCTCTCATAAGAAAAAAAAACCCGATTTGGAAACATTCTTCATTGGTGCTCCGCTCCTGCTGGTCTTAGCTTGATGATATATAGCTTATAACCTTCCTCGATAAATGGGCTATCTAACACCGAAAGAAATTTTCAAATCGGACCAGTAGTTCCTGAGATTAGCGCGTTCAAACAAACAAACAAACAAACTTCAGCTTTATAATATTAGTATAGATTATTTTATGCTGTGTTCTATATGATACTGTTATGGAA
>MOOZ01000138.1:500106-510309 GCA_002930495.1 Cecropterus lyciades | reverse complement strand
TTTGAACCGGCCGAATAAAAAGTTTATTTTGTTTTCATTCCGATTCGTAAGTACTTGACGTTTTATTAATATTGAGTGTCACTTGACTGGTCGTAAACCGATTGATTAATTGAATTTTTTATTGATCTCGCCAAGAGTAGCTAAAATATTGATAAATGGCTCCATATGTATACGAGTAAGTAAAAGGTCTATGAGAATGAAATAACTCATTACTATACTCCGTTATTTTTTTTTCAATGTTCACTGAACTTTAATATATACAATTTGTATTATAGACACATTAAATTTACGAAATTAACTATTTCATTTTTTAACTTTAATTTGACATATGAAATAACGTTACTGAAAAAATTAAAAACGTTTTTTTTTTGTTTTTGTTTTTGTAATGTACATTTAATTTAATTCTCATTTATATTTATGTTTTTGCTTCAACATTGTATCATAAAAGTATCATTTTAGATCCATATTATCATGATATTAAAAAGGTCCCCCCCCCCCTTTATCATTATTTCCGGGTATCATTATAGTTTTGCACAGCATAGGCTATGCAAAAATAAAATATCACTCTGCAATCTGAAACGATTAAAATCATATGTCATATGTTATGACATATCACATATAATTATGATCCGTCAAGACGTCTATGCTGTGGCACGTGCTAAAGAAATGGACAAACATACATATAAACATACATACATATGTACATAGGCTCAAAAAAAAATTACCCTCCTGACGCAGTCGGGTAAAAGATAAATTACCTACTTAACCCTGCTCATGTGAGTCAAATGACTCAGATCTCATTTAGTATGAATTTTGTCTGACTCATCAGTTCCTCGCTATCCTAGAAATGAGTCGTTTTGCTTATTTATACACAGATATCTGTCCCATATGGCTTACATGATAGGATTGTGCCTTTAATATGTATGAGAATAATAAGGAAGAGGGCCTTAATTCCAATTAAATTGAATACATATATGTTTTTAAACACATAACTCTACATTAGGATTCTATTTATATATCTATACAACAATTTACTATAGTTACCATTAAAACACTAAAGTAAGAAAAACAACTCAATATGATGATAGCTGATCGGGTAGCAGACAAACCGTGGTAGAACTAGTGTAGTTCGACCGGGGAGGTACTAACGCCACACTTTTCTAGCGTGAAGCAATTTGCTGGGAGTGTGTGGTTGGCGGCTCACTTATATATGACTAGATTTTACCCACGGCTTCGCTTGCGTTGAAACCCTTAAATAAATATTAAAGTTTTATAGACACTTAATAAGATATTAATTTGAAGGCTTTGAAATAGCTCGATTTTCAAATTTTTTGACAAACAATCACATCTGCAAAGTGATTAAAAAACATAAGAACTATGTTTTTTTCTAATTAATCTAAGAATATGTATGTAAAGTTTGATGATAATCCAAAGCATTCCAAAAGCAGTAGCAACACATCCGTTACCCTTAGGTAAGACTAAGCTTCTCGGGGATTATTAAATATCCATGGCCGATATTAGCAACTTAAAAAAACTAAAAAAATAAACCTCTTAAAGGCGTGTCAAGTTTACCAATTCGCAAATGGCCAGCGCGGTGGACTATGACCTAGAAATCTCCAATTCTGAGAAAAGATCAATGCCAATATTTGGGAAAATAAATCGTTGATGACTAGAGATGAAGACGTCGTACCACGCAGTACTGAGAAATCATAAACATATCTACTATCTAACAAAGTTATTCAATAAAGCATTACACATAGACAATCCGGCCTGTCTCTCTCAGCCCCTGTTTGCACATAATTGGTTAATTGATTGATTAGTAGTTTCCAATGGGAGTTCATTGTCCGGTTTGACATCCCATTTACATATGAAGATACGTACAGGGCATAGGAGGACTTGTATTGTACCATTGTATTGTACCATTGTACATGCTTGTAGTACTTACATAGGTGGTAGAACCAGTGTAGTTCGACCGGGGAAGTACCACCACCACACATTTATAGTGTGAAGCATTTCTTGCGTTTCTATAGAAGAGTGGGGTTGCCAGCTCACTTATATACATTTTGTAGCGCCGATGATGGCCACCGGTGGGGTTTTTATACGGCTCACTTATACATATATGAGGCGACCATCTTGGTCCTCGGGATTGGCAACACATCAATGATCGAATTCACATAGAACCCCTGTTCTATATAAAGTTATTATCCGTCTGCGTTAGATATTTTTCGAGCGTATGTAAGTATATATATGTTTGTTTGTATGTATGACTATTTCTTTGGCACGCGCTATAGCCCAAAGGGCTTGAAGGATTGTGATGTCATACACATATGATTTGAATCGTCTCAGTTTGGAAAGTGACACCAATCTAAAAAGACATATATTATAATACTTTTACTTTAATATTTTGACAAAATCTAAGCGGTATATTAAATATATATCATTATGAACAAATATTTTGTTTTAAGCAGTTGGGTATTTTGTTTTACTATTTTTAACAATGATACTAGTTCACAGATGTCCATGGGCGGCAGTAACCACTTACCATCAGGTGGGCTACATGCTTGTTTGCATCTTCAGTCTGATAAAAAAAGCAAACGAGGTTGTTATCCACTTGATAGTTAGTGGTCACTGTTATCAATGGACACCAGTAATCGAAATTTTAGTTTTACTGGGGATTGATCGCAGATACTACTCCTGAGGCTTAAGGTCAAATGCGTCGCATGAATATGTCTCGCTTAGCACACCTTTCCTAGACTAGAATACAACAGCGATTAACTTAAAAGGCTAGGGGTGGGTGCGGTGCCTGAGTCGAACATGTCGACCACGTATGACTCTACCTCCTTAGAAGTTTAAGTACTCCCATTACCTTTCGATCATTTTTATTTTCATCTGCCAAAGCAATCACAACTGTATTCTGCAAATAAATGATAGTCTGGAAACATTTATGAAAACGGTCCGTATATAATTCAATAGGAAGATTTGGACGTACTTCCTAAGGGCCGTTACAGCCGTTATCACTACGGTATGCATGCAACGATCGAAGGAGCACAATCCCATCGGAGCTATGCAGTACCGAGACGTTTCCGTCTGCATTCACGACGATCTCAGATCGGAAGGAATTGGAGGCTGCTAAGTTGGCGCTTTTTAACTTCATAATCTTAAGCTTCGTTATAAGATTTATTTGCTACCACAAATGTAAATGGAGAGTTCTTCATTTAAGATGAAATGGATAGATAGTGATTAAGATTTTAAGAATATTTAAGAACGCCCATTAAGCGTGAAAGTTTGCCTACATAATATAATTATCACTCAGACTAACAGACAATGCACCTTTAGCAAATAGGTCTAGAAGCTTGAAGTTTTTCACTAGAGTGTTTTTATAAGAGTATTTAATAATAACAGCTTATTCCCGCGGCTCTACTCGCTTTGGTCACGTTTACCACAGAAATGAGTATTTTATGTGTTAATCTAGGTTATAAACTATTTGTGTGTCAAATTTTAGCGATTTACAAATTTTCATCTTTATAATATTAGGATTAAATTATTTCAATATTCATCCCCTATAAAAGTCATAAATAGATGTCTTCTTAGTATATATTTAAATTTGGATGTATTATAAAACTCTTGTCTTTCCGTAAACACAGAAATCTATTTATCTAAAGCGTCATTTTATCGCTCTCGGCGGTACAGGCAACCGGCATGTCGGACACCGAGCGATGCGGTCGCCTCACCGTGTAACCTAACGTCCATATGTAACAGATATTCGACAGGACTCTACATTATACATACTATGAAAGTATGGTATAATACTGTGGAACGGATCGCGAGTAATTCCTGATGCAATTACGATTTTTATATCACTACGCCAAAAGCCTTAGTATTTATTCTCGGAATAAAGCACTTCTGTTTGCTCTTTGAAGAGTTCCTTCGAAATAGATTTATCTGATACCCATACTACCAAATAAAAATCGTGAACTCGAGCAGCGAAGATATTTTGATTTTTTTTAATCACACATGCTACAAGGATAAATGTTGATTGTTAAAAACGTATCTGTCCGATCTTATAAGGTCCCGAACTCTAAATTGTACCAAAATTTGCCAAATTTGCGTAACCCTCACGCTTGTAGCATTTCCTGGTTGAGCGGTTAAATGAAGGTCGAATTTAATAATGTAAAAACCCTACCCATTTGCATACATACAAAATTATTTATGAGCAACTATTATTTCCATTATTTCTATTTCTAGTGGACAGTATTTCTTGCGTTTAATTGGAAGAGTGTGGTTGCCTGTTCACTTATATATGAGGTGACCATCTCATACCTCGGGAGTAGCAACGCATCTATGATCGACTTCAGATAGAACCCCTATCCTATATGAAGTTGTTTACAGGTGTCCATGGGCGGCAGTAGTCACTTAACATCAAGTGGACTGCATGCTCGTTTGCTTCTTCAATCGGATAAAAAATATCATACCAAAATAAAAACCGTACGAGAATTGTTAAATAGCTTCACACCGCTTCTGTTCTGAACATCTAAAATTAACCATCTCAAAGTACGTTAAGATAATGGATCAACTGACAGAGGAACAATTAACTTAATGAATATGCGGGCAGCCTGCTCTCGTGTAAACATAGCCTCTACCGAGAGGCTGTGTCTGACACCGTAGTCTCAGACAAAACTATTGTCTTAGCTTAGTGTCGGCGACTAAAGTCTATATGTGTGAACGTATTGTTAGCTTAGGTTAGGTTATTTTTTGTGCATTTTATTACCGTTTATTAGAGTATTACTTTTTATTGGACGACCAGCGGAGCGGAGCGGCTACAACATTAGTCTTGCACGCGGTGAGTTCCGAGTTCGATCCCCAGCCGGTTAAACATCTGAATGATGTATTTAGATATCTGTTGTGGGTTTGGGTGCTTGTATATTAGAATTATGTGTATCTATAACATTAATGAAACTGGGGGAAATCCTAGTATGGACTACTAGTGAAGGGAGTGTTATTGGAAACGTTAACAAAAGATTTAAACTTTTGTACTAAAAGTAAAAAAAAGTACTGAAAGATATAAAGTGGTAGTACCTTTTGCGGAGAACTTAATAATTGTTAATTTAATACAGAAATAATGACGGTAGCGTCTATGAAGTCAATCCACGCATGTAAGTGGATGTAAGTAAGTCTTGTATTATTTCTAAGTAACCTCCCATAGGCTTGTTTGGCTTAATTATTGTAAATCTTTGACTAATCTACAACATGAACAACAAATATCTATTTATTTCAGTGCAATTACATTATTTTTACTATGATTGCTTTATTAAAAAAATTGTAAAGGGATAAAGAAATAAAAAAAAGCGAAATAGAGAATAATAAGTGAGAATCTTTTATTACTTTCGGATTTTTGTTACATTCAAGTTAGAAGAGCCAAAAGAAAAACGTATTTTAAAATACTTAAAAACACGACGAATCCTCTCGCCTTTGGAAACATGGTTAAAATAAGTGGTTTTTATTAGCGTAAATTATGTTCAGTCACGCGGGACGCATAAAAATAAATGACAAAATAATCAAAAATGTGCAAGCTTCGAAATAAAATGAGAAGTCGGCTTAAAATGCGTCATTGTATAAAATTTACGATATGTGGACAGTCGCGTAATAAAATACGTAAAAATATATGACAAATAATCATAAATATGCAAGCTTCCATATCAACTCGAATACTATAAAGTACAAAAACCCTCAACTAACTGTTCAATTGTTTTTATCGATATCAAGATGAGAATATGAATTCACTCTTTATTTAATAAATATTATTATTTATTTTGTGAGAATTAGGGAATATTTAATCATTATAGCGCCGTGTAGTGCCGGCTACAAATACGATTACGAATTGCACCACTCCCTCTCTTCCCGTGGATGTCGCAGAAGGCGAAAAAGGGATACCAACCAGGAAATGGGCAGCAGCATTTCTCTGTGAACTTTAAAATATATTGCGGTAACCAACACGCACAGCCAAGCGCGGTGACTATGACAAACCCCCCAAATGGTAGCTACAGTTATTCCCAGGCCCCCAGTTCCCGGCAGCCTCGCTATTCCTGTCTATGGTAGCGGTTACGGCGGGACAGGAGGTGCTATGAATTTTCGGCAGAGATCGAGCTACCACAACCGAGGAGTTCTGCACCTGGCAACATATAACACCTGGACTCTGAGGAATGAGATTATCTGAAATCCGAAGACAGGAGAGGACACGATAATCCTTAAATCCGGTAACTTGTCCTATCGAGGAGGGAAGCGAACATCTGTCCCAAGGTGGTGTCGGGTTTTTCGTCAACGAGTTCCTTATCAACAACGTTGTGGAGATCAAAAGTGTGTCGTCAAGGGTAGCATGTCTTATACTCAGTATATCCAAGAGGTACTCGTTGAAGGTCATACAGGTATATGCGCCGACATCGACGCACTCTGATAACGAGGTTGAGATTATGTATGAGGACATATCTAAAGTCATACATACCTCAAAATCGTACTTCACGGTTGTGATGTGATCACGGGTCTTCAACGCAAAGCTGGGTATTCGATGTGGCAATTAGTTGAAGATGGGGCCCTTCGGCATTGGTCATCGGAACACATCGGTTAACTTCTTGGAAAAGTAGGGACTCTACATGATGAATTCCTTTTTCAAGAAGAAGCCTCAAAGGAAGTAGAGCTGGATGAGACCCGATGGTACCACCAAAAACGAGATTGACTTTTTATCTTGATCTTATATGCCAGGCGGCATATATTTAACGATGTCTCTGTAATCAATAGGTTTAAGACCGGAAGCAATCACGAACGATCATTAGTGGCACGTTAAATATAGTTAAATATATTAAGCTTGAACGGTTTTGCTTTATGAAGTCAATACTCCGTCCAAGATCATGCCAAATCCAGGGCTCTGAAGACTTTCAACTCAAGTTAGGAAATCGTCTGGAATGTCTAGATAATTGTGTTAATGTTGACGAAATGAACACCAAGTTGATAGAAACGGCTCACGAGGTGGGGTCTAAGTACTGTAAGACTCCTCCAGAACAGATACACAAAGAGTAACTCAGTCCAAACTCTCGAACTTATGGCCGAGCGGCGGGCAATGAGTATGTGACATGACTTACGCCTCTTTAACGCAACTTGTATTAAAGAGCAGTTAGAGCAGAACAAAGGCTCCAGGGTGTTTGCAAGAGATATGCGTATTAAGCAAAGCTTCTTGACGAAGTTGAAGACGGATGCTGGCGCCATAGTCTCCGCGAGGCCTGAAGTTCTGAGAGAAATTGAGAAGTTTTACAGGCAAGTAGGTATATACCGTTTCGCGTGGTCCTCTTCAGCCTGTCAATGACAATCAAGCCACGCGAACCCGACACTATATTGAAGATATCCCGAACGTCAGCCTATATGAGATTCGATTGGCCCTCAAACAGCTCAAAAATAACCGAGCGCCCGGTGACGACGGAATCACTACTGAATTACTAAAAGCAGGCGGGAGACCTATTTTAAAAGCGCTTCAACAGTTGTTCGATTCCGTCAGCATCGGTATAGCAGTATAGCATCGGAGGCGTGGAGCAGAACTACAGGCCCATTGCGCTTCTGAGCCACGTCTATAAGGTGTTTTCGAGGGTCGTTAATAATCCAATAGCTCGCAGGTTCAACGACTTTCAGCCTTCCGACCGAGTCGGATTCGAAAAGGCTTTAGTACCATGGACCACGTACATACATACACTGCGTCAGATAGTAGAGAAGGCCGAGGAGTACAATCTGCCGTTGTGTGGCTTATGTGGACTATGAGAAGGCCTTTGATTCTATTGAGACATGTGCGGTGTTGGAGTGGCTGCAGCGGTGCCAGATTGACTATCGGTACATTGAAGTGTTGAAGTACATATATAAGGCAGCTTCAATGACGATCCGACCACACGACAGATGTACGAACCCGATCCCATTGCAGCGCGGTGTGAGACAGGGGGATGTATTATCCCCGAAAACGTTTACCGCTGCATTGGAGGACGTTTTCAAACTGATGTAGTGGAAAGGATTCGGCATCAATATCGATGGAGAATATATCATTCACCTTCGATTCACAGACGATATAGTCATCATGGTGGAGTCGCTGGAGCACCTTAAAACCTTGCACAGCGACCTCTCTGATGCCTCTCAACAGGTGGATCTTAAGATGAACATGGACAAGACGAAGATAATGTCTAACGTCCATGTCACACCCGTACCGGCGGTTGTTGATGGCGTCACTCTCGAAGTTGTTGACGAATACCTACCTCGGGCAGGTGATTCGAGAAAGAGGTCACTCGTAGTATCCAACTCAGCTGGGCAGCGTTCGGGAAACTGCGCCATATCTTCTCATCCAGCATACCTCAGAGTCTGAAGTCGATGATGTTTGAGCACTGTATATTGCCAGTGTTTACATACGGCGCCGAGACGTGGTCTTTTACTATGAGCCACATACATAAACTCAAAGTCGCTCAGCGAGCTATGGAGAGATCTATTGTACTAATATAGTAATGATGAAATCTGTAAGCGAACGAAAGTTACCGAGATAGCTCTCAGAATTAGTAAGCTGAAGTGGCAATGGGTATGGAACATCGTTCGTAGGACAGATGGGTAGAAGAGCCCTCGAATCGAGACCACGTCAGGGTAAAAGGAGGGTAGGCCGCACCTCGACCAGGTAGACTGTTAACCTGAGGAAGGAAGAATTTTCCAAAAATTTGAGTTCGGCCTCTTTCGTTCTTACTATATGATGTGTAAATAAATAAAATTAATAATTATTAAAACCTGAACTATGAGAATCGTCCTTAGCTTTTAGCGACGATATTTACCATCAGTATTGTCCTTACCGATGGCGACCATAAACGTTTTACGTGCGCGTAAGGAACTTTCATACTAGCGACAGAAACATACGCTATATTTTTCATTGCCTTCTTTATGTTATATCAATGATTTAATTGCTATTAAATCTTATGGAAAACTTTCACAACCAAACAATTTATGCATGTAATAGTGCTAACGTCTCTTGTTTTAAGGAAAAGAAAAAAACAGAACAAGGCTAGTCTGCGAAACGTATCATGCCTTACTATAAGCATAAGACCAAAATAAAGCAGCATATACTGCGACTATACAGGAATATGTATAATGGTGGCACCGCAATAGATACTATTACGTATTATTTTGAACGTCTTCGCTTCCAAATTTTCCACTTCTTCACTTTTCGCCTTATTTACTTCAATGAATCTTTATGTCTAAGTTAGAAATGTTTGTGTGATGATTAATTTTAACCATATTTTCACCTCTTTTTTTCCAACTGCTTAGCTTTTCACCTGCTTCACTTTAATGGTCCCTTATAGTCTATTAAGAAATGTTTGTAAGGTGATGACAACGCAATTGAACCATTTCGTATTCTTAGAATGTCTTTTTACGTAATTACAAGACAATTCTTCAATTCATTCTTTCGATGTTTTTTTGCTGCGACTTTTTCTACACTTGTTCGCTTCTTTACTTTACCAATACATTCTTGAATCTAGTTACAAACGTTTCCAATACGCCAGTGTAAATGGAGCGTAAATGTCACGTTGTCGACCGCCATGTTTCAACCTAACCTGTAAATGCTGTAAATGCGGGCGTAAATTAACGTTTTTATGTGGCTTTTATAAAGTTATTTAGCGAGTGCGATCTTAATCTTGGAGGATGCGTCTCGTTTCTTTGTTTGTTTATATATATCAAAGGGAATAGAAGTGACGAACATATAAGAAATACTTTCTGGTCAGGAAATCCCGATGCCAAACCATTTTACAAATGATTTTTATGGATGGATGGATGGAACTTCTGATTTTTCTTCTGTAGTATTGATACATAAAGAGAAATTTAAAAAAATAAAAAAAAGACGGGTTGCACTCCGGGAGTGCCGGCAGAAGTGAAAACTTGATTATTATTTTGGAATGGTTAGGGAATAATTTTGCACCAATTGCTTTATCAGTATAAAAGTACTATCAGTTATGTGGTAGAATACAATATTCATTTATTGCGCTATCGTACACAAACATGACAATTTATATTACATTAAAAATTGGGCGCGTGGCACGCTGTAACATTCACGAACATTCGCGCAAGCGCCCTGCGCTGCCTAAACGAAACAGTAGGCCCAGGCATACATTTTCGCCGCGCCGTAGAGAGGGGATAGCTGTC
>MOOZ01000138.1:449807-460264 GCA_002930495.1 Cecropterus lyciades | reverse complement strand
AAATATTATTAGCGTTTAATAAATATAATGTGCATTTTAAAATCAAATAAATCGTTTAAAGCAGTCGAGATTTTTTTATATTTTTAACAATGATACTAATTTGAAAGTAACAAAATATTAACATATTAATTAACAATTATATGTATATATAAGAATATAACTGAAATGTAAAAAGAAACAAATTGCCAAATTAAATATAAAAAGATGCAAATCAGAATCACTTTCAGTTGTTTATATTTAATTTGGCAAATTGTTTCTTTTTATTTATTTTGTTCCATTTGCATTACAACTATTTCTTTTAAAGTACGGGGTTTTATTTAAGGAAGTACAACTTATTTCTTCATAATGATGTCTGAACTTGTTCATTAAATTAATATAGAATATAAAATCGACTTTTACTTTTGTCAATGACACTCTCAGAAAATTACGATCAAGTGGGTATTTACCGGTATAACAGGAATTTCCTTAAAATTATTAAAAAAAAAATAACTTAATTTAAATGTCTTAATTATAACATATGTTTGACTTACGATCCACGAGGGGGAACGGTCACTATACCGGTCTGACACGCAATGGGTTCCGAGTTTGATCCGCGGCCAGGTAGAAACTTGGGTGATGAATTACGATTTCTGATTCTCGGTCTGGGTGTTTGTGTGTTCGTCTATGTGTGTGTCCGTTCCTGGATGCAATTGTGTACGACACAGGAGTAAATCCTAGCCTGGGGACATGAGTCCAGAAAGTATAACCTATTATTATTCTACAGAATGTCTGTAATGGTACAAAGGGTAGGTAAAAATGACACCTTATTACTAAGTTACAACTGTCTATCCGTTCGTTTGTCACAAGGCTCTATCTCTTGAACTATAATTAAAGAGAATACTTGACATTACAGAATTTATAAAATAATAAATGCTACAAAATAATAAAGTTTTTTTTGGTTTATCTATGTAAATAAATGTATCAAAATGTAATAGATGGATTTTACTTGAAATTTTCACAACCCTACAACCGACAGTAAATTTGAAAAAAAAAATGTACAATGTACGGAAACTATTTTATTATTTCTCGTTTCACAGTTGGTGTACTGGTGAATTTCTTCGAGAATGCGACCTCCATGAATATAGACGCATAGATGGCACCTGCAACAACCTGAAATACCCGACAAGAGGGTCGAGACACACTCCGCCATATCGATTGCTACCACCTGAATATGATAGAGGTATACCTATTATTTTCTTGTTATCTATATTTAACTGCTCCTCTAAGTACAGGCCTCCTTTTAGATTATTTGTATAATATATTATATAAGAGTCGACCATCTTAGTCCTCGGGAATAGCAACGCCGCTGTGATCGATTTCAAATAGAACCCCTGTTCTATGTGATTTTGCTTACAGATGTTCATGGGCGGCAGTAACCACTGCATGCAAGTTTGCTACTTCAGTTTTATACAAAAAATGAGAGAGTAATTCTTTGTCTAGCTCCAGAATTTGACCCTCGTCGAGCAAAGGACGGCCAAGAGCTGCCCCTTGCGAGATCCATTCGTACCACACTCATCCAAGAAGGCCGCGTACCGGATCAGCATTTCACGCAACTACTCTCTTATACTCTCGTTGCTCTGAGTGGTGATGTTATAGCCATCTTTGATACTGGTAAGTACTTTAATTTCTTTGAAGAAAAAGAAGGTAGTAGGACGCATACTGTTCGTCCGGGGATATACCACAGCCACATATATACAAACATAAGACAACCATCTTAGTCCTCAGATGTAGAAACGCATCTGTGATTGACTACGCTAAAACTCTTTATGAGTTACTTTATGAAGTTGAACTTTGAAAGTTCTTCATTGTGTTTGAAGGTGGTAAAACTCTTTGTGGTTTGACTCCGGAAGCACCACCGCCACACCTTTTTCTGCCTAATAACAGCAGTGTTATGCGCTGTTGTATTTTGGTCTGAATGGTGTGGTAAGGGAGACATACTTTTCCGAGGCATTCCATTTTAGTCCTCAGGGGTAGCAACGCATCTGTGGCTAACCTTAAGTGAAACTTTGATCTTACTTAGAGTTGATTACAGATGTCCATGGGCGGCAGTAGCCACTTACCATCAGGTGGGCTGCATGCTCGTTTGCTACTTCCACACTATAAAAAAAAGTTACATCTGTGAATTTACAAGTGTGAAGTTACATCGGAATAAGACGGATTGCATACTTGTTTTGTTACTTCATTATTTAAAAAATGTATTATGATATAAGTACTCAATTACTTTTAACTCGATTAAGGCAAAAGTAAGTAACATATGTTTTTGATTGATGAAATCCACTGATGAAACCCATCTAACTCCTGATCTCTCCAAATTGCTTTACTTTGTAGATCTATGCACGTATGTATGTATATATAAATATATAACAGTTATGCTTTATTTTTTTTTTAAACTTTTGAAGAATCATGGAAACTCAAACTTTCCTAAGGTTTGCAAAACCTATCAATGCGTAATAGGCTATAGTGCATACTTTATATTCTACTTGATGAAAACCCGGCTTCGCTCGGTTGAAATGTGACTATAGGTAGGTAGACACTCTTGTAGTTATAATCAACTAAAAGGTATTACACCTTAGACTTAGAAGCAGATACTCGTAAAAGCTGTCAGTTCGCTAGCTAGTATACAGTTTAATATACTGGTCCCAGTGCTAGCGACACCCAAAATACGAACCTACACACTCAACAGCGCAGCAGCGTGATGCATAAACGCGAGGTAAAAAATTGTAACGCCATCTAGTATAAAACATTAAAACTACGTAAGGTGAATGACGCCGCTAGATGGCACGTTTACCCTATTACGTTAATCGGCTTTAAGGAATTCAAGATGGCATCTGAGTGGCCAATATGGCGACAATTCGAATTTAACTAAATACTCGAAAATCCGAATCTTGCGGATATACGTTGTCGACTCGAAATCAATATATTTTTTTAATTTTATTGCGTGCGTGTTTTTTAAAGTATTTATGAATATTTCTTGTGTACTCTTTTTTATCAACATTAATACATTTTTATATTGATTGTATTTCAAACTCTTACAATTATCAATAAAGTTACACAATTATTAATAAGTAAAACGATGTTTAATTATTGATTATTGCAGTAAACTACGTCCTATGGAAGCCTTACTGCTGTGCTCCTCGGGGCAGAACGGATCGAGATTGCGTTCCGAATGCGATCCCCGCAGACGATCCAGTGCACCAATTCTCTGGTGAACGATGCCAGAATATGACGCGCCCGAGAAGCTTTCAATCCGCTGGGTGTATAAAGAATGATACTGCGCCAGTCAGGGTGAGTAACACAGTTAAATTTCACACAAAGTTTTCTTTGGAGTGACAACTAAAATTGCAAAAAGGTTTTCCCATCACCTGGTTGCCCTTGCTCTTAATACGAGAAACCTAACTGTGACGTCCAATTAATGAAAAGATTGGTAAAATGATTATATTTGACTTGTCTATTAGATTGAAATAACAAACGAGCATGCAGTGCACTTAATGGTGAGTGGTTATGGTCGCCTGCCATCAGAAAGCAACTTATAGAACAGGGCTCCTATCTGAAATAACATAAACGCTTTCCACACTCATANNNNAGACGAATACACAAACACCCAGACCTAGAACAGAAATCTAAACTCATCATTCAGATGTCTGTCTGGCCGGGGATCGAACCCGGGACCCACTGCGTATCAGACCGGTATGGTGACCGCCACGTGGGTCGTCAAAGTTGCGAAATCAATCACAGTTGCGGAGCTACGAAGATGGTCTCCTCAAATGAAAATGAGCCGGCAACCATAGCCTTCCATCGAACGCTTCACGCTAGAAATAAGTGTACCGTTCACCACCGGCAAGTACCCTGTGCCGATAGAACTTTACTCATTTTATCACCTTGCAAAACATATCTCGCTGATTCATAACCGTTATATAATGTTAAAAAAAGAGCATTTGATTACTTCCTCATTTTAACAAAGAATTAACTTCTGTTTAAAGCGTACATTGTATTACGTTTTATCTTTTTATTTAATTAATGTTCAAATAGCTTCAAGTTTGAAGTTTATTAACCTTGTTTTGTATGATAATACAAATATTAAGAACTTGTTTTTTTTCGATGTATGCCTATTTTGTAACGTTTTTATGTTCCCTGACTGAATATTAACCGTAGTCATAAAACGTTAATGTTACTATTTAATTATTAATTACTGTTTTTATTCATAAACACATATACATAGAGTTATATAGAATTTTAAGTTTAATGAGGCTTTTGCTATATTTTATTAAGAGGTTACAGTATCATAATGACTTCATTCTTTAATTTGCAAAATAAGTAGCTTATTATCTAACAATCAAATAACTAAAATTATCAAATAACATCAAGTAACTAAAATTATCTAAAAGTAATCAAAAAGATTTATAAAATTGTAACTTTATTTCTGTGTAGCTCGTTTCTTCGACACCGGCATATGATCTGTCCAACATTTATGGCAATACACTGGACACCTTGAACACCAAGGGCAGGCTATTTGAAGGAGGCTTGCTGAAGTTTGAAGTGGAAAATAACAAGATATGGCCCCCGAGTTCCAAGACACAGGCAAACGTTTGCTTACTGAACGAAAGGCCTCGGGAGACGAGGTGTCATGATGGACGTGAGTTTATTTCAGTTACATAATTTTTGGCTTAAATTTCAGTATAGTAATCGTACTTAAGCTAGATCATTAGTGGATTAATGCGTTATCAAAACTAGGTGGAAGACCCTATACTTATATCATGTTTCCTGCTTAATAAATCTCTTCAAATCTGCAAGAAATATGGTTCGACCAAAGAGGTGCTATCGCTACGTAACGTTGTTCTGGTTGCCGCTTCACTCAATGTATGGGAAGACACTGGTAGTCTTCGGAAGTAACAAAGCATCTGTGATTGACTTCAGATAGAACTATGTATTTTATGAAGTTGTTTGGTAGTTCTGTCGATATAAGAGAAACGATTATAGATTCTAATAACATCGTTAGGGTATAATTAATTACTGTATTTATTAAATGCTAATAAATGTATTTATAATGTTCTTCTCGATTGACTTATGTCAATCGAGAAGAACATTAAGATTTTTAGAACGAATCATTAACATATCGTAACATAATACAAAGTTAATTTAATATTGGAACATTTAAGTAAAATAATATGAAAATTAGGAATTAAAATTATGAACTAACAGACATTTACATCACACAGCGGACCAGGGTGGTAACGGTATACTGGGAAGTAACTTGTTCCTGATTTGGATATGGAGACACCACAATGTGATAGCCAGTGAGTTGGCTAAAGTCAACCCTTGCTGGGACGACGAGAAGCTATTTCAAACAGCGAGAGACATCAACATCGCGTACATGATGCAGATATACTACTACGAGATGTTAGGATCTCTAATGGGTATTTGAGTCTCTTATTTCTATGTCTCTTTTCTATATTTTACTTAGCATAATTTGCTAGATTAAAATATGTACGCACGAACATTTTTTTTTTGTATTTTTTTATTTAATGTTTATCTTTCTTCTTAATCTTTTATAAAAATTGCAATAAATTTTAAAGTTATGTGTATTGAAATTATGAAATACTACTGGAATTACAATTTTTTCTTGATCATTTTTGCCTCTGTAAGCTATTATTGTGCGCGAGAGAAATCAACATATTAAAGCAAAGGATGGAAAAGGAATGAAACCATTTCATACTTAACCTACGATATGAGCTTAAGTCATCAACTTAATTTGAGAGAAGTCCAGAGTTCCGTGGAGAATGAATGGAGTTCATAATGATGAAAGTAGAGATTTTAAAACTCCGATTTTGAAATTTATTGCATTTCTTTATTACGTAGGTCATGCTAATCTGATACGTGATGGAGTTCTATCTGAAAACCAAGGATTCAGAGATGTGTATAATGATGAAACTTATCCACAAATATCATTGGAGTATCCCTTCACCCTTCGATGGGCGCACTTATTACAGGAAGCGAAAATAAAGTAAGTGAATAATATCTGACAGTCTATTTTATGAAATTTAGTGTTGTTAGGCTTGTTGCTATCAAGCATGCAGTTTAGCTGATGGTAAATGGTTACTGCCTTCCAAGAATACCCGTAATCAAACCCAGTTATGATTGGCGTCCAACGTAAGAAAACAAAACACTATACCTGAAGACCCAGTTTAAGATGACATTAGAAATTTAACTAATATCGTTTCCCAATACGTAGTAAGTGTAATGGTTCGTTTAATAAGAATATATTTGTTCATTATTAAATAACTGGTATAATTAAAATCATTGACATACCCAGAATTTTATTTTTAATACATATAGTTTCGTCAGTAATAAAGTTTCATGTGAAATTAAAGACAATTTTAATGTTACAGAATGTACGATGCAGAGGGTTACCACTTAAAGGATATAAAGATGGTAAATTTGACGTTAAGAACTGGTTACTTAGTTGATAATATTGAATTCATCACGCAGGGAGCTTTCAGACAAGCCAGTGGGAAATTAGATTATGTAATAGATCCAGATGTAAGTACCTTTATCATAAATTTTGGACAATAATGAAGTACATTCAACAGCGCTGGTCACGTGTGAGTGTTGCGCCGTAGTTACCGCGCTTGGCTGTGTGTGTCGCTCATATCTATGCAAAAAAGTAATTCCTGGCTATTTTACTTAATTTCTTCATTCATAACGTCAACCGATCACTGTCTGTCATTCCACTGCATCCGCATTCGCACCTGGCTAAGTGCGAATTTTATGTAGACTTTCCACACCTTTTCAGAGAACTCCCACTTTTGTAGGGTTATCTCCAGATGTTTTCCTTTTTCTAATACAACATTTTAGAAAAATCATTTTTACTAGGGATTTGAGCCCTAGACCCTCGATTTTCAACCATTAGCCACTTAGGCTCGTAGGCATGACTGCTCATATTTTTCTTGCTGCTTTCTTCATGCGTTATCACAAAATTATCATATTAATGAAAAGCGTTACAGTGGTATTATTCTTGATCAACAACATAGCATAAGATATACCTAACTACGTCAACGTTCTCTTAATTTCTTGTTGGTGGTTACCGGCTGTCTTCCTTGCCTGAAATTTTTTTTTTTGCCCATAAAGAGGTACAAACATTTATTTCTTTTATTTCATAAATAATACCTTTGAACATTATAAAAAAAACAGCTTTCTTTTTGTACGATTATTCTCTCTTTTAAGATCACCTAATTATGTATGTACCAATTCAAAAATAAAAAATAAAACATCCAAGAAGCATGAAATAATGGATAAACTCGCTATTAATGAACGATTTGTTTTAGATATCAGAAAAATCGCTTGGCCCTCATCAGAGAGTTTTGGATGTTACAACTAATGACTTAGGTAAAAACCGGTACTTTGGTTTTGCACCATACGTTAAGTACAAGGAACTCTGTTTCGGGAAACCGTATAAGAGATTTGAGGACTTGCTCGACTCCATTGATCCAGAGGTGAGTTGGTGAATCCAGAGGTGGTGAGACTCCATCTTAATAGATGCATCGGTTATCTTATTAATATTATAAAAGCAAAAGTTTATAATTTCGAGAGATGTATGTTATTCTTTAACCCATTTATTACTGATTGGGTTCGTATTAAATTTGGGGATTCACATACAGGATACTTTTACCTCGGTGAAGTTGACCCAATTGGGTGGAAATGCGGGAGCAACTAAGTTGTTGTTTTGTTGTATGTAGGTACGGATGTTCATCTATTCCCACGCATGTTCATAACTTGTAAACTAGTTAGCATAATTAGACAAATAAGGTGTCGTTAGAAGCCTCCTCATTTCCGTTGGTTATAGATTGCATGACGTTACGTTAAATTGACTACAGCGCCCTCTAGGGGAATTAAAGTAAATAATTAAAAAAAATGTTGTGTGGGGTATCAAATGAAAGCAGAGAGAATGAAATGTGATTTCTAAGCGCATTTCATTCTCTAACAGCAGCGCTGCACTGCTGCTATAGGATATAGTCTTCAGTGTGGTACTGTTATGGTTTTTAAGATGTACCTCAGCAGCTTCACTTTGATCTATATCTCGATCCTCAAGGAAGAAACTATGTTAGATTTCAGATAGGACTACCAGGCGTATGAACATTTTCACGATGCTTCTTTTAAAATATATTATACATTAAAAAACGTACATAATATCTAAAAGTCAAGAGTTGTGTGGATGAGGATCACGAACTATATGACAGCAAATTTCCTAACACCAATATTAAAACTGTTTTTTTAAAGCGGAACTAAATTTTTAAATTTTGCTTTCTTCACCAAAAATATAAAACCGAACTTATATGATAATTTAAATTCCAGCGAGTGGAACTATTAGCTGAGGTATATAAACATTTGGAAGACATAGACCTTATAGCGGGCATGTGGGTAGAAAGACCGATCCATGGCGGCTCAGTACCACCTACCTTCTATTGCATTATGGTAGACCAGCTCCTGAGAACTATTGTGGCCGATCGACATTGGTACGAGAGGCCTAATAGACCAAATGCTTTTTCTATAAGTAAGTAACATAGGTGTTTAAACTACGGATGTTTGAGTCACAATTGTATTTAATTTATTATACAAGTTTTGTTTTGTTCGTTTAAATTTTAATTTTATTTACTATAATATATGTCAGTAGGACAAAGCAGTAAAAAGGCAAATAAAAAATATACCATAATATATAATACATGCCATTCAATGCATGCAATGCATGCAATTCGTGACAAAAAATACTTATATAATATATAATTACTTGTTTGTCCGTATGGAAAAATGTTGTATGGGAAAACTTCAGTTTTGTGAACTCTACGTCATGACGTATCTAAATATAAATTAAATCAAATTTATATTAAATGCGTATTCTTATACTATTTTCAATTAAAATTCATTTATAGTTACTTCCAGAATGTTCTTAAGGTTTCTTAAGCTTTTTCATATTATAGAAATATAGCGGTATAACGTGCAAATTTGTTTTCAGAGCAATTGCTAGAAGTACGAAAGGCTACAATAGCCAGATTCTTGTGTGATGTTGGTGATTCAGTGACTGCTATACAGCCTAGAGCCTTCCTCAGAGCTGGACCTCAGTAAGAAATATTCAATTTATTCTAATTTTATCTATTTCTAGCCTGAATCAGTTCATCTGTTTCGTTGCAAGGACTTGGACGCCAACTGGCGTAAAAACGACGACTTTATTTGCCTGGGGAGTGGCAACGCAACTAAAGTTTATTACCTCTGTTATATTTAAAGTTGGTTACAGATATCCATGGATGGCAGTGACTACATACCATTGGGAAGACAGCAGCTCGTTTGAAATTTCCATTTTATGCTAAAAAGTTTGTTTTTTAAGTCTTTAATTTTACATAGATGCAAACTAATTAAAAAACTAGATAAGCAATTTCCGCTACCACGTTTTAGTGGCCTTAATACTATTTTTTTTTTCACTGATGTCTAAGAAATTACATAATATAAGGCTCTAGAACATACGTGGTGTATGTTGTTTCATTAATAGCATTTCTTAGTTGCCAACTTATGGCAAATATTTTCAAGCCACCCGGAAAGCCTCAAATGAGATTTAACGTCAGCTGTCCAATATTAAAAGAGAGGGTCGAGGGCTTAACATACCCTTTACAGCAGAAAACGCTTCTGAAATTTAGTCACTAGCTGTTACCCATCTAACCGACAGCACGATGCTTTACTTAATCTGCCCTGATTTATACAAGCTGAGTGTATATATATATATATATTTATAAGATTTAAGTAGCAAACGGATGGTAACCAATTGATGGTAAGTGGTCACTGCCTCCCATTGATATATGTAAGCATACAGAGTAAGAGTTCTATTTGAAGAAAGTCACAGATGCGTTTCTATCCCGAGGTCTAAAATGGTTGCTTCGTCTAAACAGGTGTAGCGGTGGTACCTCCGCGGACGAACTAAATACGTACTACTACCTTGAACTTGTATATGAATTTCGGTTCTTAATAATAATTAAAAATATAATTTTAGTAATAAAATATGCAGCTGCGAACTAATCCCGAAAATGGACTACAGGATGTGGCAGGACTTCACGTGTGACATGAAGAATCAGAATATATATGATAATAATTATTTAAATATATTAAACCTTAATAACTATAACTTTTAAATATCTAGTATTTTGACATGTTTTCAAAGAAATATATAATTTATAATAAAATGTATTCTTGTATTTTATTTTATTTACCCTATTAAACCTGTTAAAAATAATTAAATTACTGACACAATGGTTACTATGTGAGACTATGTAATACTTAATCACTGGTTTATATAATTCATTAACCTGTAAATAGCTTTTGATAGCCAAGTTGCTCCATGTCGACGCCACAACTGGGCTTGAATTGCATCACCTCCT
>MOOZ01000138.1:437023-447062 GCA_002930495.1 Cecropterus lyciades | reverse complement strand
ACCCATCCGATTCTCATTAAATTTGAAATGAATATTAGGTATTTAGGATAAAAATTTTGACTTACAACTGCTCAAACCTGATGATGCAGGGTACTGTAAGCCTAATTTATAGTTTAGGATTATGTTGAGTTTCAGTGATTTAAATTGGATGAGTTTGGTTAGGTTGGAACGGTAGCGCCCTGCAAGCGGGTGCACCCAGTTCATAGGTATAATTTATAAAAGCTTTGTTAGTCATGGCTTAGGATTAAATATTATATTTATGCTGGATGTTGAATTAACATTTGTATTTATGTTACAATTTATGCTTTCGTGTAAATTTATATTTATGAAGTAATATGAGTGACATTATATGAATACAAATATACATAAGTTTATCATCACTTAAAGCGTGCAAAAAAAACTAACAAAATAACAAAAACTGGAAACCGACTTCTATGACACAAAAAAAGCAAAAAAATAATTTCTTTCATACACAGTACATATTTCTGAAGTCCGCGCTCATTATTATACTTGTAGGACATAAATTCGTCGTTGTAATCTAATAAAATATGATGAGCGCCGACTTCAACGAAAACAACATGTATATAAATTATTATTTTTTGCTTTTCTGTGCCATAGAAGCCGATTTCTATTTTTTGTTAATAAAAAATCCATCGTTTGGTCAAGGGCCTCATATATGGAAAACTCCACCTCGCTGCTTCGTTGCAGATTAACATTGCAAGAATATATGAGTTTGGGCCAACCTGGTGTCGTATGCTTTATTAGACATGCGCCGAATAGTGGTCTTACCGAATAACCGGATCCCGAATACTATTCGATTTAACCTTTACCGAACCGGATATTCGGTGTGTTTATTAAAAATGTAAAATGCTGAATTAAAGTCTAAAATAAAAACTTTTAAAAGAAATGTTGCTATAAGTAAAAAAAGAAAAGATTCCACTTAGATTAAAAAAATGTTGATTTTAAGTTAATAAAACAACATTGATTTAATTAAAGTTTAAAAATAAATACTTAAGGTTTAAAATAAATGTTGACTATACTAACTATAGGTTAAGAAATAAATAAGTTGATTTAAGTTTTCAAAAGTAAATGTTGATTTAATGTTTATTTGCTTTATTTTATTAACTTCATTCAACACATTCTTTTTAAGGTTTGTGTTTTCGTTTCTTTTAGTAGTTGAGAAAATAAATTACTCGAACTGAATTTACTTGGCACCAAACCGAATAATTCGGCAGAATACAAATAATGAAATAGATGCCGAATATGTCGAATACCCAATAATACCAAAGGAATAATCGGCGCATCTCTATTTTAATCATACATTTTTTGACCAGGATTAAAGAGTTCCTCCGAAACTCGATCGTGCTTTTTGAAGCGTAAATGAAATTTTAATTACTAATCCAACGTCGGGTATTGCTTAACTTTATTAAGATCAAAATAAGCCACCAGCTATACGTACTGCTTTCATCGTCAATCCATTATTGTCCTTTTTTTTTTGCTGACGGGGGGGAAACCTCCAAAAGGTACACCGAAGCCTTGGGAGAGACTCCGGGTTATGTGGGATTTATACCCACTAAAACCCCCTCGGTGGCCTTCCTCAGCGCTTGCAGGGGACTCCGGGATCTCCAATGGAACGCACCGGTGCCCCCTAGCCTGGTGCCCCTGAAGGGCTCGTCTCTTGGGGGACGTGTAACTGTCCCCCTGCACCTTCTGGTTTCTGCGACGATATGCAGCTACATATGCCGCCGTCCTTCTCAGGGTTGCTGGCTGAGCGGTTCGAGCTCCCACTCTAGTCGCCCGCAACCCCAGAAGCCCCCTTCTAGCCTCTTACGACAGGCAGGGGATACCATAGCCGTATTATACTCCCCGGCTACAGGGAAAAATCCATTATTGTCCTGCTGGTGGGTACGAGTTTTCTTTAAGAATGAGAGAGTATAAGACCATAGTCCACTCTAGGTGTGTAGGTTTACTCACTATTATGCACTCCACCGTAAAATAGTCATAATAAATATTTAATAGGCAAATCATTTAAGAAACATTTGTGGTCCAAGCCTGGAAATCGAATCTCGGATCCTCAATTGAGAGGTCGAGTTTCAACCATCAGGCTATCACTGCTCGACTATCAACTTAGCTTTACTTACCAATTTATTATTCTTTTGTGACAATTTTCCCTGCCTACAAAATTTAGTTGGTGTACTGGCGAATTCATTGGAGACTGCGATCCTGATGAATTTAGACGCATAGACGGTACGTGCAACAACCTGAAATACCCCACCCGAGGCTCCAGTCATACACCTCCTTATAGAGTGATGCCAGCTGAGTTCGACAAAGGTAAATAGACAATTATAAATTACAATCAATTTGTTTAGGGAATCATTGACAATCATGTGATTTATCAGGTGGATAAACCAGTGTAGTTCGACCGGGGAGGTAACACTGCCACACCTATTTCTATAGTGAAGCAGTTCTTGCATTTCGGTAAACGGGTGAGGTTGCCGGCTTTTTTACACGCGAGGCGACCATCTTAGTCCTCAGGAGTTGCAACGAATCTTTGATTGACTTCAGATAGAATCCCTACTATATATGAAGTTGCTTACAGATATTCATAGGATACTGTAACCACTCATCATCAGGTAGACTGCAAGGTAGACTCATCATCAGGTAGCAAGCCCGTTGGCTATTTCCATATTTGGTTATTTGACAATCTACGTGGCGGAGTGGTCATCATACCGGTCTGAGATGCATTGCGTTCCGAGTTAACTCCCGGCCAGACAGACATCTGAATTATCAATTTAGATGAGGGCAGAAAATTTTATTTATTTAATAAAAAAATGTTTTCGTATTAGTTCTTGTCTATGTCCATGAATAATTCTCTTCTTTCAGCTCCAGAATTTGATCCTCGACTGGCTAAAGATGGTCAACAGTTACCACTTACCAGGCCAGTTCGGATGACACTTCTGCATGACGGTCGTGTACCAGACCAGCAGTTCACGCAACTTCTGTCGTATTGTTTGGCGTCATTGTCCGCCGACGTCATTGCTCTTTTTGACACAGGTTAAAGTTTTTTCTATATCTAAATATTATTTCTGAAAATCGAGCAAGTAATATGAATGGTATCTTTTTTCCAATTTGGGAGTATGAAACGAACTTGCAGCCCATCTGATGATAAGTGGCCAGTGCCGCACATGGACATCTGTAATGACCACAGATGCGTTGCAACCCCTGAGGACTAAGTTGGAATGCCTCGAATAAGTAAGTCCTTCAGACAGGAAGTATAAGTATAAATTAAGACATAGGATTGATTGCACTTATTACCATGCTACACTAATATAGTAATGGATTGGTGGAGCCGGACACCGAACGGTTCTATCATCTTCTAATCAGTATAAGATTTCATTGCATGAATTCTACTTTCATTTAATTTTCTTAAAAATATATTTTGAAAGATAAACGTTGGACACACATATATGAATTTACCAAAATAATTTCGTATTTTGTTAATTAGTATTGTCCTTTTTTACCCGACTGCGTCAGAAGAAGCGTCATGTTTCTCGAGCGTATGTATGTATGTCCATTTCTTTGGCACGCGCTACAGCCCAAACGGCTTGTCGGATTGTGACGTAAGGCATATCATTCGAATCGTCTCACTTTGGAAAGTAATATAAATAAGTAATATATATATGACTTTAAAAAATGGCGCCTTAAATATAAGAAAAAGGGAGGAGGGACATTTTTTTTTATTATCACAACTACAAGGGTATCAAATAAAAGGATATATATACTTTTACTTGACTATTTTACTCGTATATAGCGTTAAATTAAATATATCATAATGAACATAAAAATCATTTTAAGCAGTCAGGTTTTTTTGTTCTAATATTTTTAACAATGTTAATAGTTAATTGTCATAATTATTTTGTCCAAATTACTTTGAAGATATCTATCTAAAATTGTTTTAATTAATTGCATTTTTGACCTTGTCGGTAAACTTAGAGACAATAACAACCCACATACATTAACTATTCTCCAATAAACCTCACTGAATCACCAAGATACATTAAAAAATGGTAGAACACGCCGCTAAACTTATTTCTGTATAATAACGCAATTAGCTCTATTTGTTTTGTTTGAATTTAAATGGAGGGGTAAGGGAAACATTTATCCGAGGTGTCAGTAGCGAACCACAGGTAAGCCTTTAATTTTGTCCGGAGATGATTACAGATGTCCATGGACGGTAGGGGCTACTTAGCATCAGTAATCATCAATGCATCACGTTTCGTCTAGTTGTATGAAGAGACTTGTGCCCAGCATTTGGATATAGAGTTTTAAGCTATAAGATAATTATATCATTATTGCAGTAAACTACGTTCTATGGAAACCTTACTGCTGCACTGCGAAAGGTAAAACGGACCGCGAATGCGCTCCAAATATGATTCCCGAAGACGATCCTGTGCATCAGTTCTCTAATGTTCGTTGCCAAAACATGACTCGGCCAAGGACCTTCCAATCCACGGGATGTGTTAAGAATGACACTGCGCCTTTGCGAGTAAGTAAAGACTCGTATCTTACAAGTTGTTCCGCCACATCCAGATGGGTAGCAGCGTCTTCTTGTATTACATCAACACCTTCTGCGGTCACGAACGAGTTGCGGTGGCTCATAAGACGTCATAAGATGGCATCGCCACACCTATATGTGATTTATGACAGCAGTTTTGACCGTTACTGTGTTCTAGTTTGAAAAGTGTAAGTCAGAGACTATTATACTAGTTGTTGCTACATTTTAAGAGCAATCCATATTATTGGTTAGCAGTTGCCTGCAGTTTCACATAGTAAAAAAAGGGATAAGAGATGTAAGGAGTCGATGGATTCTAATCAAATATTGACTTAATACAATAGACTTTGTATGTTACATCGTTTTTCATTTATTAACCTGTGTCTGGAAGGATTCAGCATTCTGATATTAATTACTCTGCAGGTTATATCCTCAACCCCATCTTTCGATCTGTCGCACATTTATGGCAATAATTATCAAAAAACAAACAAGAAAGCGAGGCTCTTTGAAGGTGGTTTGTTAAAGTTTGAAGTAGAAAATGGAAAGAAGTGGCCTCCAAGTGTTAAAGGACCAGTGCATTTGTGTCTTTTGAACGAAAAGCCGAGAGAGACAAGATGTCATAATGCTCGTGAGTTGTAGACATTATCCGTGTCAATAATATTATATTTTAAACTTGGCATTTTTTAATTGTATATTTAACAAACATTACGCTCTCAATCAAAATTTTTAATCAAAATACAGACTTAAAAAAAAAAAACATTCATTTAAATTATATTCAGGAGTTTTGATTTTATGCTATTTTGAACACTAACAGATAAAAGTTCTAAAAATTATAAAAAAATCTATAACTACTTTTTTTCAATCTGCCAAACTATTTTCCTTATAAATACATGTAATGTTAAAACACGCGAAACTTTCATATCACTATATGTATGAATGAAGTCCAGTTGAAAAATTTACTGTATCTGAATTTTGAACTTAATATCAATTTGACGACCCGCGTGGCGGAGCGGTCATCATACCGGTCTGACATGCAATGGGTCCCGGGTTCGTTCCCCGGCCAGACAGACATCTGAATGATGAGTTTAGATTTCGGTTCTGGGTCTGGATGTTTGTGTATACGTCTTTGTGTGTCCATGGCACCCACGACACAGGAGAAAATCCTACTGTGGGGCTATGAGTGTAGAAAGCGTTTATCTCTAGTAAAATCTCCAATTGTAATCGGGTAACTGAAACTTCAATGAAGAATGAACTATGAAATGTTTTTTTATTCAGTCTTGATTTCATTAATAAGTACAGTTCATAACGCCTTCATAAACAGCTTCTAACTAACAGCTTCATGATTTTCCAACAATTATCTTGTTTGTTATTCAGCGGAAGATGGCGGTAACGGTATACTGGGAAGTAACTTGTTCTTGATATGGTTATGGAGACATCACAACTTGATAGCCACCCAGTTGGGTGAGCTCAACCCTTGCTGGAACGACGAGAAGCTGTTCTACACGGCACGAGACATCAACATAGCGTACATGATGCAGATATATCTCTATGAGATGTTAGCAGATTTAATGGGTAATTGAAGGTGTTTTAGACTTTTCGTTTTGTGCGACTGACTGCATGAGAAGAAGGATAATGTTTTTCGTATGCAAATTTTGACCCGCGCTACAGTCCAAACGGTTGGACGGATTGTAACATATAACATATCATTATAATCGTCCCAGTCTGCACAGTGGCATATACTGCACAATGGCACAATAAAAAACAATGGCCACTGTAAATAAGGGAAAAAGGTTGGGTTTTTAGAGTTTATAACAATCTTGGTACCTTGGTATAAAGTCTACCACCAAAGATGCGTTACTATTCTTGTAGAGAAAATATAACTGCTTCATCTATCTTTATCTACCTATTGGAAAGAAGACACATCAGTTATGGCAATTAAAGGCGCAAATTAAGTTAGCAATGCTGGTGCTGTAGTTCAAAACTCACTTCCATTCTTAAAAATGATACCGTCCCATTTAATTACTTTTCACAAAACGCGATTTTGAATTTAATAATTAACCCTTACAATGCATTTTGAATCACAAGTACATTTGTTTTCCGTTTAAAATAGGATTCGACAATCTTGTTCGCGATGGAGTTCTCTCGCCCAGAATTGGATTCAGAGACGTTTATAATCAAGAATTGTATCCTCAGATATCCCTAGAGTACCCCTTAATTCTTCGATGGGTTCACCTGATACAGGAAGGGAAAGTAAAGTAAGGATCTATAACTATTTATATTAAATTGTATTTGATTGGTTACTACTTAGAGTTTGTCATTACTTAGCCATAATATTCTAGATTTAGGAGTAAATCTTTGCAATAACGCATTAAATTTTCATGTAATTTAATGAAGGCAAATAAAAGCTTCAAACGAAATATAGAGTTAATATTTTTATTATTTGTAGAATGTACGATCCAGAAGGATATCACTTGAAAGATATAAAGATGGTAAATTTAACTTTAAGAACTGGTTATTTGGTGGATAATTTGGAATATATAACACAAGGATCCTTTAGACAAGCCGGTGGGAAGATTGATTATATAATAGACCCTGATGTGAGTATAAAAACTAAAATACGAGTAAGGTAATAAATTATAAGGAGGTACTTATTTTCTAACATATAATTATTTTTATCGCTAAATTAGTAAAGATACATATCAAATTATTAATTTTAATTTGTAACGATATCTCTTATGTGTTAACGTTAATGAATGAGAATTCTGTTAAAGGAATTGATTTAAAACCATGTTCTGTCTAATTTTCATCATTTAAAAATAGTTTCAAAATTAGATAGTCTTCGTTAAAAATAATATAAATATTTTGAGTTTCAACTTAATAAAGACATGAAATTATTTAATTACCATATAGTAATAAAATAATTTCATGTCCTATATTAAAACAATGGTAAATATGTAACTAAAATTAAGTTTGTTTCAGATCGGTGAAGTAGCTCTTGGTCCCCATCAAAAAGTCCTAGATGTTACAACGAATGATTTAGCAAAAAATCGATACAATGGCTTTCCTCCATATATAAAGTACAAGCAATTTTGTTTTGGAAAACAATATACTAGATTCGAAGATTTGCTTGATTCTATTGATCCTGAGGTGTGGAATAAGTTTTCTTGATTTTTAATTTACATTCTACTAGCTTTTCATTAACATTAAGATGTAAATATGGCTCAATAATTCATATAAATTTCAACATATTAGAACAAAACACGTAGAACATTGAAAGTCAAAGTCAAACAATCCTGTATCGCGCCAAGATCCGCGTATGAAACATATTTTATCGGTTTCGATCCCCGACCAGACATATACCTAAAAGATGAATTTTGAATTCTGTTCTGGGTCTTGGTGTTTGTCTTCGAGCATTCTAAGGTGAAACATCTTTAGAATCGGAGTGATTTGAAACTCGATGAAACAAAAATGTGTCGTGATAAAGAAATATCACATAAATGTACAGATTTAAGCCAGCGAGAGAATGAGAATACATTGCATCGTACGTAATATGTAATATATTATCTTAAATCCAAATATAAAATAATTTTAAGATTGTAAAAAAAATGATAAACCTTACATTCATTCTAATACTCCTAATACTCTACATCCATCTCAATCTCTCGTGGGCTACTTTTTCACTTCTGCCGGGTGTGAATTGCACACACACATATTTTTTTCTTTGTGTGTCTCCATGGCAGCCACGACACAGGAAAAAAACTACTTTATGGCTTTGATTGTAGAAAGCGTTAAAATTCATCTTTGTTTCAGCGAGTAGAATTACTTGCTGAAATATACAAGCATGTAGAAGACATAGATCTTCTGGCGGGTATGTGGGTAGAAATGCCGCTACCAGGTGGTGCAGTACCACCTACCTTCTACTGTCTGATAGTAGACCAGCTGCTACGAACTATTGGGTCAGATCGCCATTGGTATGAGAGGCATAATAGACCGAAAGCTTTTACTATCGGTAAGTGAAGTGTGATAGACCTCTTTCGGTCCTGAACAGCATTAGTGTTCTCTTCTCGTATCGTAAGCGACTTAGAGGTTGAATCAAGGAAATAGAATTAGCTCGGAGTCCTCTACGTAGAGCCGAGGATGGCAATCAAGGGAGTTATCGTACGGTAAAAATCCCATATAGCCCGATGTATCCCATATAGCTCTCGCAATCTGCTGTGGTACCTTTGAAAGGTTTCTCCTCCATCAACAAAAAAAAAGAGATTGACAGCATGACTTTTTGTAAAGATAATAGGATAAGATAAGAATGATTGTCTTACTGAGGCTTAATTTAGCTTAACACACAAATCTACATACATTCATATGGACTTCTAAGCACTGATGGATAGAACAAGTGAATTGTTTGACTTTATTGTTTATTTTATATAAAGTTACACTAACTGTTTAATAACTAATGTGTATAAGGGAGTTTGTTAAATATTTGTAATTTGTTAAAATGTCGATAACATACATTTTAAATTTAATCATCTGCAAAGGCTATTTCGTAATACGATATGCATTTATAAATTAATTAACGGTAAATCGTTTACCTACATATTTACTAACTTGAAGATATATTACTAGACTTAAACATAAGAAAAATGTTGTCTTATATCTTGTAATTATTACCCGCAGAGCAACTAATGGAAGTACGCAAGGCGACCATAGCGAGATTTTTGTGCGATGTTGGAGATTCCGTCACTAAGATTCAACCAAGAGCATTTTTAAGAGCTGGTCCAAAGTAAGTTCATGCCGTTTTCTACACATTACCTAGGGCTAGTGAATTAGTTTAGGTTGGTTAAAGTGTTATAGAAATATTTGTCATTCTGCATAAGACGAAAAAATACATCAAGCGCCATCTCGAAAAAATGTTTACAACTGTCGACTGAAAGTTCAATATGTATTGCCTTGACTAAACAATCGATCTACGATAATTCAAAGATTAGCAGTTAATCGGCAAAACGAGGAAAGCAGTATTTAAATTTATATCGACTAGATTCAGTCATATGTAATCACGGCGACTAAAATTTATAATCATGAAGTAGTATAAGTGAAAAAAGCGTGTGTATTAAATTATAATAATAAAATGTTTCTGAACTTACCCTGAAGTGCCAAGCCGTGTATCTAGGACGCGTTTATTCCATGTTTTGCCCACCATCCGCGAACTTGACTACTCTTAAAATTTTGTTGCTACCCACTTTTTTGTATCAAAATCGCAGTGATTTATGTATAAGATGCCTCATAATAATGTTTACTTTCTCATGTGTGTATTGTTGTCAATTCTTAATGAGAATAAAGTTCTCTTTAACCATAACATAAGGGTATTAACTTACTTACTCTTTTTCAAAAATCGATTAAATAATCACTGTAGTCCATATTCGAACATCTAATTTCAAATATACCAAACTTGAGCTATTATACAAGTACGTAGTAAAATCGTAAGCGAGATTC
>MOOZ01000138.1:422824-435310 GCA_002930495.1 Cecropterus lyciades | reverse complement strand
GCCTATAGCCTTCTTCGATAAATAGGCTATCTAACACCGAAAGAATTTTTCAAATCGGACCAGTAGTTCCAGAGATTAGCGCGTTCAAACAAACAAACAAACAAAACTAAAAAACAAACTCTTCAGCTTTATAATATTAGTATAGACTACACCCTTCAGAGCAGAACGTATAAATGCATAACGCTGTTGTTATTAGGCAGAAACAGGTGTGGCGGTGATGCTTCCGGAGTCGAACGACAAAGTCTTCTACCACCTTTGATCTTTATATGTGATAGGGATATTTGCTACTTTAATTGAATAAAAATATGTTTGAAGAAGATAGAAAGAAGCCTTCACTGGAATTACATTTTGTTCGTAATTCAATACAAATCGATAAACTCAGGTGCGTTTTCCGAAAACAAATGGAGCCGGAAATAGGGAAATGTCGGGGCATTTTAAAAATTTATTTCATCAATTGCACCCCTTGTTTTTTCGACGGAAATTGCGATGATCCCCTTCCGACTGGAGCGCATTAAGTAAACTTTCTTTTCTACTACTAAATAGAATTTGGTAATAAAGCTATGCATTATTAAATTCGAGGGTTTGTGCTTTTCTAAATATATGGGGGACATTAAACGTTAATATCGAATTGAATGAAAATAAGGATCTGCTGAAAATCTATATTAGTGTTCACAATTGGTGTTTCTGACATCTTTTTCTGGAAAAAAAATACTCGATATAATTACTCTTATCCTGGATACGCATTAGTTTTTCCCCCAGAAATGAACACTGCATGTTTGTATATTTTTAAAACTTTATAAGACGATAAATATTGTGTATGAAGCATTAACTATCATGTATTTGACGTAAGAGGTTTTTCTACACTCATGTATACTCGTATGAAACTAAAATATCTCAGACAAAAACGCGATGAGGTTAGGTTAGGTTATCATCTACACTCTTGATTAGAATACTTTAATATAAAAATGAATATAACTATGATTTTTCGTACTTTGCGCCCACTCATGCTATTACACTCACACTTCCGATGATAATTGCATGTTTTTTACAATTAAAATGTTAAAAAGTACATAAACAAGTAACGTTGTAAAAAATATTAAAACAAAAAAGAAATACAAACAAAAAATGTTTTTTGTTTTTTTGTTTTTATCTCTTTTTCTAATTACAGACGCTAGTTTTTAAAAATATATACCCAATGACACGTACGATTCTAATGATATGTCATGTGACACAATCGGTGAAATCGCTCTGATGATGCAGTCAGGTAAATCCAAAGCTGAATTTAAATCTAGACATGCGGCAGCGTGTCAAGTCAAGTTCAAGCCAAGGAACTGGCTAGGCAACACCGAGTGTATTATCTTAGTGCCACTTTTGACCCTTCTGTAACTCAAAATCTTTTTAACGTAAACACATAAAACTACGTGTACCAAATTTCATGAAGCTAGCTCAAACGATTATAAAGATATGAAGGTCAAAAAGTCGTAAATTTTATCACTGACTGACTGACTGACATACAGTACCTAAACCTAAACTACTTCCAGATAACCTAAAAAGATGAAATTTGGAATGCAGCTCTATAATTGTGTATAAGCGAAGGAAAAAATTTAAAAATAAAAAAAAGTAAAAAAGTTTTCCCCATACAAATAATATAATAATAATAATCGTAGAGTTGGAAGCGTTACAAGCAGATATTTGGAACGATCCCAATATACGTATTATTATATTTGCTATATAACAGAAATATAAAAAGAAAGTTAAGTCAAAAAATAAGTGGTGTCCATCCATACAAAACATCTTGTAATACGTGCTAAATAACCGGACAACGGTGTGTCGTCGGCCGCACGCGGCACCACATAGTTATACACAGAACAGAAGTAAATCTATTTAAAAGCACTAGCGAGCAACACATAAACATAAACATAAGCACCGCTTACGAATACGGATTTAGTTATTTATTGTTTTATTACATTCTTCTTTCTCAATAATGAAATAAATGATTGTCAAAGTATAACCACAAACGTTCTTCGTGTCTAAACCAGTAACAGTATAAAATGAGATTTAATGAATAAATTAGTACTTTATACAACCCGTTCGCTATGAGTTTGCCGCTGTCAACTGTCACGCGTTTAACGTGGACTCACTCGTACATTTCTAGTTCCAGTGAGAAAACGCTATATTGTTGTTCCTATAAATACATATTTGGATTTTGCATAGAACTTGGCACTCATTACATCTCTTTTTTTTGCAGTAAGCCCACAGCCAAGCATAATTTTTGTATTGAACTTGGCTCTCCTTTTTACATTTATGTTTTTGGTAGGATAACAATAATCTTATTGCATCTAAAATTAATCATAATCGTTGATTTTAATTGACAACTGGACACCCGTGAGCCACAACAGTGTAACCGTAACTTAATAAAAAACAAACTTCACTTCTGTCATCCGTCTCGCGACCGTTATGAATACAGACAGATATTTACCATTATTCACCAAGTATTACTAGAAGTAAGGTTGAGTTTCGTGTATCTGTCAATTAAGCCTCGCAACTTGGACATCTTAATGTCACTCTGTCATTTGGATTATGCAAAGCGTGATTTCTTTTCTATTACCATAATACTGTCAGTTTACAGCTACAAAAGCCGCGTGAGAAAGGCTAACATTTTAATATATTTTTCTTAGCGACTATATACCTTATTTCGTGTATTTAGGTGTTAGTAAATCGACATGGTTATTATTTCTTAATACTACGCAATTTAACTCCTATCGCTTGACTCTTTCTTTTTTGCGGTAGATGATACTTGTAATACACGCTTATTTTAAAGTGTCACGTTATTTCATTGTGTTGTCTCTAGTTTCATTTACATTTTATATTAACTTCTGGGTAATATTTCATTGTATTGATTACAAAGTGAAAGGTCACGTCAAATGGTTGGAAGACTTTCGTCGGAAACAACTACCCGTAAATATATTTATACGTTTAAATCATTTTATTATTATTAATGACGACTTTCGCAGAGATATAGACGACGTGAAAATAGAAAGAATTTGATTAAATAATGTTATTTTTTTCATTAAAACAAAGTTTCACTATGTGTATGTAAAACTTACACCATTTAAATATATAAACCTTTATAAATAACTTACTATGGATATTTTTGATGAGCGATGAAAGCTTATTAATCTAATTAATTATTTAAACCTTGATTTAATTAATTTGTTTATTTAAAAGTGAACTTAAAAATTTGCAAATATTTTTCTCATACAAGAAATTTTAGCATTAAAAATGATTACCGCAAAATTACTAAGTTTAATTTAAAAAATATATATTGGTAATTTAAAATAAATCATTTAAATTTTTAATTTTAGAGACGAATGAAGCTGTATCTAGTGCAAGTTTAGTTTAAAATGTAAGCGATTTTTATAAATGATTGTCGCTCGACATTTCACTTTAACAGTCGAGTGCTCAGCAAAGTATTCAGAACTATGCATCCAGATAAATAACAAATTGGATCTTTTCACTGATTAAATGCGCGTTGTCAGCCAATGCACTTTAAAATTTCACATGCAACAGAGCTTTTCATGTAACAAATAATTGTCGCGATATACGAATATTTATTCATTTATTTACTTATACCCTTATTATACTTAGGTTATTATACTTTGCTGATTTAAAAAGTACACACACAAATATGTTACAATGGCGATTTTTTGGCAGTAGTAAATAATTATATAGTTGTGATGTGGGCCTCAGGTTTTCAAAGAAACACATTCTTATTATATACATATTTAACTTGTATGTTACAATATACAGATATAGAGAGTCCATCTAGAGAGTATCTTTAGAGTGAATCCCTATCTATACTAATATTATAAAGCTGAAGAGATTGTTTGTTTGTTTAAACGCGCTAATCTCAGGAACTACTGGTCAGATTTGAAAAATTCTTTCGGTGTTAGATAGCTCAATTATCGAGGAAGGCTATAGGCTATATATCATCACGCTAAGACCGACAGGAGCGGAGCACCAATGAAATTTCTTTTAAACGCGGGTGAAACCGCAGGCTCAGTTAGTGTTCTTATATGTTAACTTATATACTAATATCCTACATGAGAATATGCTATACAACTTACCGTATAAGTTAATCCTATAATATTATAATTTATACTTATGGAAGCGTGATGTTATGTATATACAATACGTGGCACACTACAGTATTGTAATGGACTATTTTTATCTGTGTTAGCAAGATCTTACGACAAGAAAATAATATTAAAAACAATAAATTCTATTATACAATTATAATATTTTTTCTTTATAATCCTCCATATATCTATTTCTTCAATAATCTATATTGGAATAAAATAGTGAAATATTCTCTAACCAAGGGTGGTTCGAGAATATTTCACTATTTTATTCCAATGTAGATTATTGAAACATCATCTCTCTCTCTTATAATACATCTCTCTCTCTTTTCCATAAGTATAGGGATACTTATGGAAAAGAGAGAGATGTATTTTCATTCATATCTTTAACTGTATCTCAATTTACAGTTTCGATAAAAAAATAAACATTCATTGCAAACAGTAGTGCAGTAATCAGTATATCAACATATTTAGAGGTTTTGGTGGCTTCCTTTATTGCTATAATTGAAACTAATTACCTCTAAATAAAGCCAGCGTACGATCTATGAATAGGTCTTGAAAGTATCAATTTCAGTTTCCTTTAAACACGATATATCTGCGAAGGAGTGGCGGTAAGCTGCCAATTAGAGGGCCCGCCTGACAAATGCGCATGACACATCAAGTATACTCGGCAACAGAATATTAACAAATAGTGGAAAGATGTTTCATTAAAAATAATTCTGTGGAGTAATACTAAGGTAATATACAAATAAAAAATTAAATATTTCCATGAATTTCAATCAAATTAATAATAAGACAGAAATGTTATATGGTCGGAATTTAAATAATAATGCATTATTTTGCATAGGACAGAAATAGTATAATTAAGCCTTTCGACTGTAATTACTAATAATTTAGCAGCCTCGATCAATAATTGTAATTTTAATAATACTGTTGCAAAAATAAATATTGAGATTATTAATTTTCGCTTGGAGTGTACATGCGCACGCGCATGCAACGTTTAGCTTGACTAATGGAGGGGCAGCCGTCTTATTACATACCTACACAAATTCAGACAGACGGACGAATAAAATTTATTCCTATCATGCCATGTGCAGACATCAAATGTATAGACTTGGCTGGGATAAGAGTAAGTAATATCTTAGTTTAACTGAAATAAAACAGTTAGTCACTACTAAAAACACTTTTTTTATCATAGTCTTCGAGTCCCGGCTGATCTTGCCACTAAATTCTGGAGAAGCTGTAAAGACCAATGAGATTAACAATAGCTACAAATTTAGAAGAAAAAAGCACTTTTTCCTGTCTTAACCTATCTCTTCATGTTTCCTTTAAAAACAGTGTAGAGCCGGATTCTTGTTTGTTTGCTTGAAATGTTTCATTTCAGATGATGCTTACCTGATGATGGTAGACCTGCAGATTTCTACCTTACGTTTATAAGGAGATGCTTACAGATGGTACATGTGCGGGTCTTTAGTCACCTAGTGGTTAAAATAGCACTCGGTATCTGGGATTTCAAACCCATTTCTGATTTTTTAAATTATCACATGACGTGTGTATTAGGTTTAAGTTTGCTATAACGGCGAGGGAATCGTCATGAGGAAAACATGTCAGACTGTCTATAAAGTCTATCTGTCAGTCTATATGTAAAATGAGTGTAGTTTACGAATTCGCAAGGGGTTAGTATGAGGGGATGGACATGACGACCCGCGTGGCTGAGCTGTCACCATACCGGTCTGACACGCAGTGGGTCCCGGGTTCGATTTCCGGGCAGACAGACATCTGAATGATGAGTTTAGATTTCTGTTCTGGGTCTGGGTGTTAGTGTATTCGTCTTTGTGTGTCCATGGCACCCACGACACAGGAGAAAATGCTATTGTGGGGCTATGAGTGTAGAAAGCGTTTGAATGATGGACAGCGGCCTCAACCTTTACTCCAAAAGGAGCTCCATTCTAAACAATATACCAGAAATGAGTAGAACAACGGACTGGTTTGACGACGCGCGTGAAGGAGAGGTCACCATGTTGGCCCGACAAGCAGTTGGTTCCGGGTTCCATTCCCTGAAAGGCAGATGTCTGGATGTATTTAGATTTCTATTCTGGATGTAGGTGTTTGTATATTCGTCTTTGTGTGTGGCCATGGCATCCACGACACAGAGTGTGTGAAGAGCGTTAAGTGTTCATACACAGCAACCGTGTAACATAAACCAACTGCTTTTACTTCTTGCATTATTTGTGTGGCTTCATATAGAGTACCCACACATTGTATAGCTATTTGCATTCCACAGAATCCCTGGTCCACACTGACGTTGCTTCCTCAAACAATTAAATTTAATTAAAAACGCATCAGTCAGGCTTTGACTCGCGTTTTTGTCGTTTTCAGTCGCACCCCAATCCTGTAATTAAAACAGCCGTTGGCTGAAGTGTTCTGGGGTGTAGAACAAAATTTCACCACATTGTTTCCTTATTTCGAAATTTTGGTTTATTTATGAAACACGTATTAGAACTGAAGTATGGTAGAGCTCTATACATATAAATAACGCTCCTGTATTTATCTGCCGACTCATGTAATGCTCTAAAAATGACAAAAAAAGTGTTACAGAATGTGTAAGCGTAAAACGTTAGCGCTATGCAGACACAATTTGCCTGAAACAGAGTTCAATTTTACACAAATTACCTACGAGTACTTTGCGAAATGTAAAAAAAATGTTTTTTTGTTTATTTTTTCATACAAAAATTGAACGTCACAGTATGTGACTCACTGCTATCCATGAAGATCTGTAATTAACCCCAGATGTGGTTAGAGTCTTACCTGAAGTCGGCCACAGATGCGTTGCAACCCTTGAGAAGTAAATTATAACACCCGGATAAGTATGTATGTTTCCATATCCACCACACTTTTGAAATGCGTAATACTGCTGTTATAGAAACGGAATGAGGATCGTGACTCCAGAATTTAATCGCAATGGTTTTTGGTACGTTTTATATAAGCCTTTACCCGCGGCTCCGCCCGCTTGAGTTATGTACAATGGTATGAAGTATCCTATGTATTAATCCAGGCCATAAACTATCTGTATGACAAATTTCATCCTAATCCAATCAGTAGTTTTTGCGTGAACGAGTAGCAAACACACATAAATCCACCACAAACTTTTGCATGTGTATTATATGTAAGTCAAATTTTAACATTATATAATTATTCATCTTAAAAGAATACAATAAAATGGTATATTGGTATAATAAAACTTCAAAGGACCCTTAAAAGCTCTAATAATACTGTAGTCTCCTCAAATATAAGTAAAGGATATTTGCGTATAAGCCCAGACTGTCTCGAAACGATTCCGAAGAATGAAAAATCTACAATTCATTGTTCGACTCTAGACACACCTAATAACCCTTAAGTCCCTTATGAAATCGGAGCAAACAACCCTATGGTATTGTCCATATAGCCAACAACATTATTTGAACTTCGGTTTAGCAAAATTAAACTCTAAATCAAAGTAAGAAGTCGAATCTTACCGCAATAGCGACAATTTTCCGTCCGTGACGTAACCATGGAAACTCGAACAGTTATTATTCTTATTTGTGGAAGGGAATGTGGTTCTTATTCAACTGCAATTATAACGTTTTCTCAGTATAGCTTTTGAACGGAGCATTCTACATTGTTTCGTTATATAAAAGAAGTAGCAAACAACCGTTTAGTCGACGATGTAATCGATAAGTCACCTCGTAGAACTAGAGTATCTGAAGCCAAAATCAAAATGATGATTACAACTTAACTATTCATCCGAAAGATATTAGTGGAAAAATGTATGACGAGTAGTCAGTTGGTCTGCACATAATCTGCCTGTAAAACATTACGTCATCGGACATGAAGCGACAATTTCCTCCATAAATCTGGCTTTTATAACAATAAATATATACATAGTAAAATTAAACAAAAATAGGAGTGGTAAATAATAATCTTAACATACCTTACCGTTTTACGTACTCAATAGATGAACTTAGTGTACACGGGAAGCAATTAATCTCTGATCAACTTTAGGTGGCAGAATCATTATTTGGTGTACGAAAAGTAATGACGATCAGATCATAGAAAGATCCAAATAAAAGGTTTAAAATGTAGCTTCGCATTTTCCTCAAACCGTTTAAATTTTTTTAGCACAACACTTTAGTTTTCTTAGAAAACATATGGTTGGTTATAACAAAGTGAGCAATACCAGTCAAACAATGACCAACGGATGTTCAAAGTATCAATGAGATTCGTGGTCAGCGTAAATACATCCGATAGGAAATTCACCAGACACGGAATGCGAAGATACAGTGTAAATCAGATAAGGTGATGACTTGATTTCAAATAAAATCGCAACAGACGAGCGGTTTGAACGCGGTTTACAGAGGCGCCAGGAAATACACGTGATATTATTATTCTAACGAATGTTGTAATGATTGTATAAATTTTAGATTTTAGATTGTATAGATTTGTATAAATAATAGTGTACTTCATTGAATGGAATAATAATACCTATTATGCTACATTAAATGATTTTAATCCGTATTATAACAAACGGACTGTTAATACGCTTGAAATTAATAAATATTAAATTGGCGACAAAAACGATTTCATAATGTTACATATATATTATGACAAAGATAATTTAAACACGGTTTAATGATTGTACCCATCATTATTTCCCATTATTTGCACAGATCTTTTCTCCCAATGAATCGGATAGGACCGTAGTGTACATCACCATGTACATAAAATGTCGCTGCTGGACACTGGCATCCCCTAATAAGGGCTTTGGTAATAATCATACGAATTGGTGACTGCAATTGGTGTTGAAGTTACACAGGAAGGCGCTGGTGCCCATCTCTTAGATTTTGTCTCGAAAAGACGACTGTCTTTTACAACCTTTACGGGAAGAGAGAAAACCGATACCACACGGCACCTAAAATGCCCATTAGTGTAGGCTAAGTAACTGCCAATCATAAGAAACGCAGCGTTTCAACCGCTAGTGTGTATTACCGCGCTACGAGCATCGCATGTAAAGCATAGAGTCAGCGCACGTGGGACGGAATTCCGAACGATTCCTGGGAACTGCACGAGGACCTTCGAATAGAAGCAAACACCAGATACAACTCTAGCAAATAAAGTATTAGTGCTGCTGCCTTCTAGCGCAGACGAAGTAGTAAACTGACTTACCGGTCACTGAGGTTAAGTGGTCGTGTCATCTTCTAATATCTGTGTATGTTTAGAAGGGTGGTAGAGCCCTTTGTTCTTCGACTCGGTCACCATCTAAATATTAATTGCGTATTACGATTTTCCTCACGATCGATTGATCTCAGTCAGCTCTTAGGTCAGTCAGTAAGGGCACAGTCAGTGCCCTTAGTACGAGCTTATTAAGTTGTTTTTTTTTTTAAGTATGGAAGTAGCAAACAAGCATGCAGCCCACCTGATGGTAAGTGGCTACTGCCGCCTATGGACATCTGTAATCAACCCTAGGTAAGATCAAAGTCTCACCTAAGGTTAGCCACAGATACGTTGCTACCCCTGAGGACTAAGATGGAATGCCTCGAAAAAGTATGTCTCCCTTACCACATCCTTCAGACCAGAACACAACAGCGCATAACACTGCTATTATTAGGCAGAAACAGATAAGGCGTTGGTGCTTCCGGAGTCGTACCACAATGCGTTCTACCACCTTCAAGTTTCCTCAAAACAATTATTGTTTACGTTTCGCTCATCATTACAAAGAACATTGCAAGGTATGGCTGAAAACGTATACAATTATTGTTTCGAGGATACGTAACAAACTTGTACTAAAGGACCAACATGTTGTCAAATTCGGTTGAATTCGTACATGTATATAAAAACCAACAATCTGCCACCCGCATGAATTAATTACCCCCAACCCAAAATACGCACGGTCGCTTACTGCAAACGACACCGGGCGGCGCTGCAAGTGTTGCGAATTGCGAGTGACGCGAGCCCTATGCTTTGACCGATCGGTTTGGTGCATGTCATGAGATACGAGGAGATTTTTAGGATTTCGTTTTTTGTTTAATAATTAAAATCTGCTTCCGATATAAAACTTACTGCTTATTTTAATTCTAAATAAAATGCATTCAATAGGTCGTGGCAAAAGTATTTTCGTATTTTGAATGTATTATTAGTAATCAAGCCTCTTTGGCTGTACTGAATGTAACTTTCTGGTTTTAATACCATTAAATTCTGAAGATGCAACAAATAAATAAAAAAACTAGTTCCCGCTATTTTTCAACTATTTTTCAAGCTAAATGAACATATGTGACGAAGAAACTCGGTACATTTTAAAGTTTTCTTACAAAAAAGGTAAAAATGCGACGAATGCCGCTAATAAACCCTGTCACAGATAAAATCAGTGCCATTTTTGAGAAAGTGGAGCAAGATCGACATATTAGCTAAGACATTTCTGAAGAATTGGATGTTGATCATAAAACAGTTTTACGTCATTTACGAAAGTCTGAGTACAAGAAAAAACTTGACATTTGGGTACCACTGTTTCCATTTGCGATTCTTTGTTGAAACGTAACAATTCCGAACCATTTCTTAAACAATTGATTACGGGTGATGAAAAATGGATGACTTACGATAATAATGTGCGAAAAAGATCATGGTCGAAGCATGGACAAGCCCCACAGACCGTGGCAAAGCCCGGCCTGACTCGGAACAAAGTGATGCTAAGTGTTTAGTGGGATTGGAAAGTAATCGTCCACTATGAGCTTTTGCCACCGGGTAAAACTATCGATTCTGACATCTACTGTCAGCAATGATGAGGTTAAACAATTTATTGAGAAAAACCGGCCGGAGCTGGTGACTAGGAAGGGCGTGGTGTTCCATCATGACAACGCCAGACCGCGCTCATAAATAGCCACGCAGCAAAAATTGAGAGAGCTTGGCTGGGATGTGTTGATGCATCCTCCGTTTAGCCCTGACTTTGCTCCATCAGATTTCCACCTGTTTCGGTCATTACAGAACTATTTAGGAAGCATAAAGCTAACCTGAAAAGAACACTGTGAACACTACCTGTCAGAATTTTTTAATCAAAGATCTCAAAAATTCTACAAGAATCATGGCACTACCCACAAGATGGCAACAAGTCATCGATTAAAACGGCACATACATATTATAAATAAATAAAAAATTATACCAAATTTTTTTTTTCTTTTGTATGAACGATACTAAAATACTTTTGCCCCGAGGTATTGTTAAATTATTTTTGCCATATTGTTTTCAACTAATCTCATAAAAATAATTTGCAAATCCATGGAATCTTTAACGGAAATTATAATTAAACTTCAAGCATCTTCAATATGTCATATTCCAATGGATATATGAGTGAATCCGAGTAATATTTTTTTCAGAAATTCCGATGAAGAGGAAATTACGAGTATTTTAGATATATTAGATGTAACGGGTACACACTCATTATTAAGACGTTATTAACTAGTAGCCACACTCTCCCGCTTACGCTTACAACTTGAAAGCAATATTCAATTGATCTCTTACATCATTATACTGTGACAGAACATTATAGAACTCTCGTCTTTCCTAACAAATTATAAGGTATATATTTGCGTGCATTGTTGCATAGGTAATTACATCATGCTGAAACGCCCTAATTAGACGCGTTTTGATGAGAGGGTGACGGGAATCAATTATTCGATGCTTTTGTATTGTTTTGGTGTGGCTTCATTACTTCTTGCTAGGGGTTGGTATGGTCTGGAATACGAAGGGGTGTTAGATGAAATAAGGACGAAATAAAAGCGCTATAATGTTTTTTGGTTACAACCCTTTCATGTAACAAAACTGGGTATGGTCTCATAAACTGCTGGAGACCTAGTCAATGGAGTATAGTCCATCATACGTGTGATAAGCCACTAGAAGTCGCACGGAGAGTTGAGGTTAGTTTAGGTTAGGTAATAGTTTTGGTTTTGTTAGTAATAGGAACAATGATATATTCAATGTCCTTAAAAATGTATTCACAATCCTAAACATAGAAAATTCATTTTATTTAAGTAGGTATTAACAGAATTAGGAAATAACTAAATATGTAGTTAATTACAAATGTTATCAACAAAAGTGCTTAAGGATTTTTTCAATTTGCAACGCACTTTTAGGTTGTACAAATGCAATCTAAAAGTTGCATATCAAAAGGAATAACATATTATACGAGTCAAACTATGTGTCATTGCAACTAAGAAATTTATTTGATCATGTTTATGCGCCTTTTTATTTCTTCATTCCCAATATTTTGATTAAGTTGCATTGATCATGATCAAAATGAATCAATCCCGTAATAAAATTA
>MOOZ01000138.1:378698-391018 GCA_002930495.1 Cecropterus lyciades | reverse complement strand
ATATTGTTGTTAAACTTTGTCCTGAAATATATTTTAATTTACTCTCGCGCATATAAATTATGAGAGATTTTATGTAAAACCTAGTGTCCGACTGCCACCGATTAGCGAGCGAAAAGCGTCAACTGAGATGAGTTACAATAAAAAATAATTATTAAAAAATAAAAATTTGAGGTAACGTATAGTAGGCTAATCTAAAAATTTTTAATATATATAATATATGTGAAAATTAGGTAGTGACTTATTTATTTCTTGAAAATTTTAAGGGAATTTTAGGCCTCTTACAAAATCCTCTTTCATAAGAGTCACAAATTTGTCAGTATAAGAACTTGCTGAATATATTACACGTATATGAAGAAAATTACCGCTTGTAGTTACTCGCTAAAAATGGAACGTCTGAGTAAGTTATGGGCGGGATTTCACCTTAATTTCAACAATACAGCGACGAAACTTGGCACAGGTACAAATAACGATTTATAGCTTGTATTATCTCCATCTTTTTTGTACGCTTCCTTTTGCAAATTGTTTGAACGACGTATTTAAAATATATTTAAGAGATTTTCCTGAAAATGAATATTTCTAGAAGCAATGTTAACTTCTATAAAATTTTCACTGCATCCCTCGAACCTTTGAAACCTTGAAATGAAATGAACAATGAAATTTTGAAAGAAATTACAGATACGTTAACTCCTGAAGATTATTATTGTAGGATAAGTTGGAACATAACTTGTGTACTTTTCATCGTATTCAGGACACAAGATTTCTTTTTAATTAATACAGCGTATCTTATACTCCCGATTCTATTCTTAACTAGGTTACAGCTTTCCTGAGGCTAAGATGTATACTCCAAATAGAATTATAGGAGAATTAAATCGGGCTGATCACAGGTGCAATACAACTTTTGATGAAGTTAGAACATCGCATATTAGTACTCTGTCACACTTTTTAAAAAGTGAAGAAAAGGCACTCGTTTAAATTAATCAAAAAAGCAAGTATCAAAAAACAATTTTTGATTCTTTAGAATTTTTTATACATTTGATATTGATATCCAAAGAACCCTTACGTAAACCATCCGTGGTACATGGCATATAGCAAGGGTACAAGTAACTTGTCACTTTCATGGGATATTAATTCATCCACCAAATACCAACTTGAGTGAAAATCAAACTAGCACATAATACTCATCTTGCCATTATCGCCTTTATCGCTGTAGCGGTAAAGGGTGGAATTGCGTGTAAAGTCCTAGAAGCAAGGGCGATAAGTGGCGATCAAATTGAGAAACGAGGTGACACGTGCAAGTTATTGCTTCACGAGTGTTTGGACAAACTACGATATTGCTTATTCGAGCTGAAAATCTTTATTCGTTAGGAAATTATTGGGAGTTGCAAACCGTTGTTACAAGGTGGAGTGCTTGGGGATACACGGGAATTGATCTTAATTTCAAACGTCGCTTTTATTTTTATTTTTGTAGTGAAAAAAAAATCTGAGTATGTTTCTGAGAATATACGAGTAATTCTTTTTATTTAAATCGAGTGATAGGATAGACAAATCGCTAAATGGGATTTTGTCATTATCGCGTATATCTATCGATATATACACTTAAACTGTAGAAGACTTCAATTCTGTACATTGAATAAAAACTAAAAAAAATACATCCAGGGGAGTTCAAACAAGTAACACAAGCAAGAAAAAAAAACATCTTGAATTTCCTGTCTGTCTGTTGTGCCGTTTTAATTCAAAAACTACTGGACGGATTTTGATGAAACTTTTATGTTATAAAGCTATTAGTCGTCGGCAACATATAAGCTATAATTTATTTTGATTTTTTTGGCTATCTGTCTGTTGTCTGGCTTTACCGTAAAACTACTGGACATGCGTAAGCGTTGTGTTTGTCAATGCCATATAGTAACTGGAATATCGGTTATAGAGCTTATAGCCAGCGCCATCTATTGACTACCTGTCAAAGTACAATATGGCATATCTATAAAAAATTGGAAAATGTATAACTTGGTAATTATAACTTGGGTATAGCATTCACGAATTACTATTTCAAAATTCCAGAATATGAATTTAAAGAAGTTTTTTTGTGAATCTACGGCTTTATTTTTCTAAGAAGACAAAAACAATGTAATTAAAAACTATTCGGTATATTTTTTAAAGACGAATAACTAAATTATTCTATTAGTCTGTACTACGGACTACATCCAAGCACTTGTGACCTAAGTGCCACGAAAATCATGATGTATTTTTTTTATTTATTTGGGTTAACAAAACAGTAAAAAACAAAGATTACAAATAAATAACAATTATAAAAGCTGTATTATGTAGCGACATAATACAGCGACATAAAAGCTGTGTTATGTAGCGACATAACACAGCTTTTTAACATAATACAGCGATATAATGCAACGTTAACCTCGGATTACTACAGAAATAAACACAAATGAAAATGTTATTGAAAGTGGAGTAATACATTATAAAGGAGAATTGAATTGTTCTTACATACTACTCAACAGGAATAAAACGTGTATTTGATAAAAACATATAGAAGAATATAATAAAAATATAAACATATTTTATGACAACGTGTATATTTTGGTCAAATGTACTCCCGTGTATTTAAGGGTCTCGCGAACCAGTCAACCTTTGAGAGTTTCCCTCCAGCGTTCCTTTCTGAAAGTCTGAGTTATTTACTACACTTATATGACTTTGCCGTTCTGCTTTGCCCTTTTTCTTCTATAAATTTTCTACTACTTTCTAATATATTAAGTTTCTTTATGTGGTGTAAGTAGCCAATAGGTGTGTCTGATTTTAATGGATGTAGAACTTCACTTCACTACTCTCACTGTCATGTTCTACCGAATTGGCCATACACGCACACTAGCAGTGATTATTCGGGTATTTTTCCAGGGTAGATTTACGAGAGGAAATTAACTTTGAATTGTTTATATTATATTATTTAATTTATTATTTTTTGTAGTTTTGTTTGGTATCCGAACGGAAAAATGTATGAGCCTCAAGTTCACTTGTTAATCAGTGAACACACAATATGATATCATAAAATGAATTGTATTGTATGTATTGAATTATAATATACTGTAACATGACTATTAAAAAGCCCTGACATTCAATAATTTTAGGATGTACCTTTAAATTTTTGAAAAGAAAAAACACAAAAATATATACGCAAGACAAAGAGAAAACCATACATATTACGCAGACATAAATATTAGTGCAGTTGATATAAACGTTTCAACACTTACAAATGTTACGTTTTTAAAAGATGATATAGATTTATAGAGGCAAACAAAACTATCTGTAAGCGAAGTTTGAGACATAAAATTGATTAAATACGTATTCAAAAGCCAATAAGAACTTATTAGCAATCTGTAACTTTTCCACGAGATTAAATTTTTCTCCAAACGATCAAGTATAAAGTATCTTTAATCACCGAAGTTTTGGGATGGTTTCGTAAATGTAATAAGCCGTGAAAAATGGTTACAACGTTAGCAAGTCACCATATTGGCTTCCCATTAATCAATATGAACCCTCTTGAAATATTGACAGGAATGACCGCATCGAACAAATTCATCTTTTAATATAGCGACCGCATTGCGGGTTGCTACGCTCTGTGGTACCGAGTACATTTTAGCATTCTATATGATGGGTTTTTAATCTATACATCTATACATATAAATACAATTAATGTGTCTGTTTGTTATATCAAAATAACAGCTTTTTATCAAATGTATATGGAAGTATATACGATACTGATAACAAAACATCAATTACTAAAATTTTTGCCTGTCTGTCTGTTTGTACCAAATAACCTCCAAAACTGCTGGACCGATTTTGACGGGATTTTCATTGCAGGATAGCTGATGTTATAAGGCGTAACTTAGGCTACTTTTATTTAAGAAAATGTAATTAGAGTTCCGCACAAAAATAAAACTTAAAAAACCGCTCTACGCGCACCCGGCCACCGTCATCCGTCCTTCTCCCACCGTCCTCTCTAAAACAATGCTGTAATGTTAAAATTATAAAAAGTCTAAAATTTCGAATATATGTAGTATCGTCAAGTTACATTTCTTAAACGCGGGTATAACGCCGGGGGTCTCAGCTTGTATAATACATAAGTCGTAAAGATATGCATCTTTGATACTTCTGCGACTTTCTGCTACTACTACATGCACAGTCTTGGTGGTAAGTGGCTACCTCCTATAGACTGTATCTAAGGCTAGATAAAAATAATGTCCTATCTGAGTTCGAGGCTAGATCTGTCGCTAAACCTGATAACGCGCCGGACGAGTATGGTAAGGTAAAACCCTTACCATACCATACAATCTAGAACATCATCGTGTGAAGAAGATTGTTCTGGTAAACGATGACAGTTTTACCACCTTTAGATAGTAAGTTATTAAGTCACCCTGAATAGGTGTGGAGTAGTACGTATCGTCGACCATTACATACCGTAGTACCTATAGTAGCTTCAGTACTGTAGTTATTGATATGTAAATGAAAGTAGTAAAGAAAAGTAAGCATTTACCAGTACCAGTGTAGTTCGACAGGGGAAATACCACCGCCACACCTATTTCTGGCGTGAAGGAAGTCTAGCGTTTCCCTGGATGGGTATGGTTGTCAGCTCACTTACATATGACGCGACCATTTTAGTTCTTGAGAGTGGCAATGCATCTGTGATCGACATCAGATAGAACCCTTGGCCAATTTGAAGTTGCTAACAGACGCAGTAGCCAATCTGATAAAAAAATAGACTTAAGAGGCATTTCACCGTAGTCCACCGTAGTAACAATTAAATATGCATGACCTTAGGTACTCTCTTTGCTTGTAACTATGTGAAGGGATGCAATTTTGATTTGCAAGAAATAATATTTTATAAAATAATTAGCAGATCCGTGCCAACTTCGTTGGGCATTAAATTTTTTTTGGTGTGATTCTTAGTACTAAATTTTAGGGTTTATTACACACTTCTTTGTATTTAATATTTAATGTAGGGTTATTATCTGGCAGCAAAACGTATTATTTTACTGTATATCCATCCCGAGATAAACCAACAAATATCTAACTATGGGAAAACACTCCTTTTTAAATGAATGCCTCCTCTTCATCCATCTCATCATCTATAAATAAACGGCAAAATAAAATGAAGTTTGTTGCATGAGAGCCCCCCTTCAATATTTATTTAATTCGATTTCATTATTTTTGTTCAAAATGAATATATAAGTAAATATTCTGCGAATATTTCAAGCGTTTTCCTGTTGCCGTTATTAATATCGAGCAATAAAATCACATTTGTTGTATGGGAGTCCCCTATTTATTTTAATCTGCTTTTAGTACCTATATGTTGTTATAACGCAACTGAAATACATCATCTATGAAAATTTTGACTGTCTGCCTATCGCGGTAGGATATTATGTATCATAGATACAGTATATCATATCTATGATACATAATATCCTACCAGATATATAGTATATCATAGATATAATAGGATATTATGTATCATACTAAAATAGATTCCGAAACTATTCTATAATTGAAATCAAATGAACCCCAACAAACTATTTGTTTCGTTACGCCAACTAGTCTTTCTAAGGAACTGAATTTTTCTAAATAAACTTTCATCTGCTTCAAACAATTTAGCAGTTCGTTACATTTGTCAGTGGAGCATGGGGCAATGGTAGAAATGGTTTGGAACTGCGACCAGTTGGAGATTTCACGGTCTGTGTACTTTCTATAATAAGCTGTAAAAGGCGAAGAACATGTTTGAGTCTATATGAGTTGTAGTAAGTAAAACTTGTTTAGAACCGTTGAGTTTGAAACTCGATGAAATAAAAATGCGTTACGAAAATAGTTGTCTGCGCTACAACTAGATGGCGCAGTACCCCTTTCTGAATCACGCTAACGATATTTCTTCGTAGCTTTTATAAGAGTTCATAATTGGTGTATGCGAAATAAGACACCCGAATATAGGTTGCAGTGATTATTTAATCGATTTTGAAAAACAAATAGAAATATTTTATTATGTATTATTATGTAAAAAAGTACGCGTGTAAATGTGTTAAACACAAACTTGTTTTAATAAAAAAAGGTGTAGTAAACGAACAGCAGTCTACCTGACGGTAAATGACCACTTTCAAAATTCATTTAGATCTAGGGTTCTATATTCAATCATTTACTTATAATCATTAGTATTAAGCCTCTAACTATAGATTTTTTTGGACATATTTCCATCCATCAGCCCTTTTGAGGTCCACTGTTGGACATAGACCTCCCCTAATGGGGTGTTTGTCTTATATTCACTGCATCTGACATGCGTGTTGTAAACCTCATTGGTGTTGATAACTTGTGTATACAAGACGATGCTACCCATCTATTGGATATTACCTAGTAGTCAGCATATCCATGTGTACCTCATGACAAACTGAAATATCAAAATGGATGCTATGCTCAGTGAAGATAGTGAGCAAATAACGATATGAAATTGGTAATTATCAGCGGTATTTCGAAACATGTACGAAATAAGGCAACAAACTATAAACTATATTATCTTTTTTATTTTCTTAAAAATACAAAGGAAGGATGTAATAAACAGAATGTTACCAAAAGGCGGAACCAGAACACACATCTTGATAAACTTCAGATAGAACTCTTGTCCTGTATGGAGTTCCTTATGTCTAAGGGCAAGTAACCACCTACCATCAGTAGGACTGCATACTCGTTTGTACTTCAGTCTAAGAAGAAAAGAACAGATGCCAAAATCTATATATATATATATTTTTAGTTTGTTTTAAATTTTACGTAGCACGGTGTGCAAATGACTGCACATAACTAACAAGCGATTTAATTTATCTGATGAAAATATGAAAAGGAAACTTAAATCAAAGCTCCTCAAACCTAAACCTGTCTCGAAAACTTTAGAACCAAAATGCTCCTACGGAATATTATAAGCTTTTTCATGGTTCTCCATATACATTGCTATACTTACACGATACTTTTTCTAACTCGATGGGAAAACTTGTATGTACTAGATGGTGAAACTTGTATGTCTAAAACTTTAGAAAGGCAGATCAACTTATCCGAGGGCCACGGAAAGCTTAGTGCTGCAAGCGTTAGCGATGAACAAATTTTGACAAATACTGCAATTTGCAGCAAAATTTATTTATTTATTCTTTATGTACTTTACAAAACAATTTTGTGTACAAAGGCTTAATTCTATAAGCATCAAGCTCTGCCAGCCTTCAGGCAGTGTGAACAAGGCGGTATAAACAAATAAAGAAAGAGAGAAATTTATGAATATATATTAATATATTATATATGATATTATTACATAGATAAATACATACTTAGAATAAAAATAAATAAATACTGACGCTATATGAATACATACAAAACACATAAATATTATACATACATACATATATACAATATAATAATAAATACGTTCCTAGATACAGATGAATGACTGTATTCAGTTCAGTAATATTGCCAAGAGTAATGAAACTAACTAAATAAATGAGCACGAAGTTTCTTTTTGAAGCCTGATTTGCTCATTGGTTTCCTAAGATCATCAGGCAGCGCATTCCAAAATCGAGCATCCTGAACAGCGAATGAATAGGTCACTAAACCAGAGGGGTGAAGAGAAATAAAGAGAGTCAACGTTTCAGAAGATCGTAGATGCCGTTCATGGATATCACGCAGGTACTGAAATTTGCATTTAAGGTAGTCAGGAGAAACATCATCATATAAGATAGAAAATGAATAGAATTTTTCTGGTACATACCTTTGCCAACGAATTAGCTTAGTTATTCAACTAGGTAATGTTGCCAGTATTCTGAGAACTCATCCTAGGGACAGTAATTTGGATGCCACTTTTTATATTTAAAATTATTTTCTTCTACATATAAGTATTTTTTAAATTGACTGTAAGTATTAATATAATAGTAAGGTAGTATAGCATAATAGTAAACTAATCTAATAAGTTTTTATAATGGTCTATTTACTAATTTACATTTAGATAGAAAACAGAGAAGAAAGTATCCTTATTTGTCTTCGTTGACGAATGGAAGGCCGTTTTAACTGAGTCCGAAAAGTGGAAACAAAACGTGACAACGCCAATTTCGTGGCCTTATGAAATCAGACGCATAAGTTATGAAATTTATTTTCATTTCTGTTAATTCTTAAGATATTGATACAGTCTTATCTGTTATTGACTTCAAATACGGCTCATGTCTTTATTATGTTAGCTACCCTGTTTCCGCGGCTCCGCCTGTTTCAGTCACGTTTACCACGATAATAATGGTTTGAAGAAATGCTATAAACTAGTTATGGGGATGGTACCTGCCCGGTCGAACTATAGTTACTCTTTATACGTTGCTCGTTTGTGGTGATACAAGTCGTTTATTGTCACTGCTGATTATTGATTCTATTATGTTCCTGCAATTGTTCCGTTGTCCGCTGAACGTAATTAAGTTATGAATGCATCAACGGATATTTCGTCTGACGAACGGCAAATACCAGTTTTAATTTTTATTTTGTTTCAAAATACTCTTGCGAGCTGTAGGTTGATTTAACCGACCTTTATTTGTTCTGTTTATTATAGCGATGAAATTAATCAGTCCTTTATTAAATTTATTTCCATTTTTCAATGTTTTTTTAAGGTTGTATATTGCTTCCAGAGATTACACGACCACTTCAATTTCTCTCTAATAACAATAGTGTTAAACGCTGCTGTATTTTGGTTTAGAGAGCGCGATAAAACAGACAATTGTGATAACGTGCTATAACAACTTAGTCCTTAGGGATGCGATGTATCCACCTCAGGTAAGACTTGACTTGGCTATGATTTGACATTTCGCAGGTAACAGAACTTAGTGGTTCGACTCCGGAAGCACCACCGCCACACCTATTTCTGCATAATAACAGCAGTGTTAAGGTGCTGTGTTTTGGTCTGAAGGGTGTGGTAAGGAATTATCTGAGGTGTTTCAATTTAATTTACAGGATTAGCTACGCATCTGTGGCCAACCTCAGTTAAAACGATTTTTATATGGGGTTACTTACAGATATCCTTGGGCGGCAGCAGCCACTTACGATCAGGTGGATTGCAAGCTCGTTTGCTACTTCAATATTATAAAAAAAAATTGCTGTTATTTTATAACATGTTTCTCATAATCAAAATTACAGTTTACCGATACTTCCCTAATTTTAATTCCATTAAAATCTAAAAGGACAAATACGGATATTAAGAAAATACTCGGAAACTACCTTTTTGTCCTCTCGGAAACCCGAAGTACGTGATCCGTGCGCGCTGTTTGCTGAAAACGTTAAGCGGTCGCATAACTCGATTTTACGGGAACTTGGTCCTGTTGAGACGTTCCAGTTTATCGGTGATGATTTCCGCGTATAAATAGGTATTGGGTAGGTTTAGGTATAAAAAAAAATAGAAACCGTCTTCTATATCAGAAAAAAGTAAAAAAAAAAATTAATGATATGTTGGTTTTACATACACAGTACGTAGAACATAGTCCCGAAGTCGTCGCTCAACATATTTTGTTAGATTACAACCACGAATCTATGTCCTACAAGTATATGCAAAGGCGCTGCCGCGCCCTGCTCGTTTAGTTTTATATTTTCTGTTATGTTCCAACATAACTTAATCCATCCAATATACATCACTACAGCTCAACTAGATATAAATCAGGCTTGCAGTACCCTGCATCATCAGGTTTGAGGAGTTGAAGGTCAAAATTTTCAACTCATATCTATGCATAGTAACCTTACTGCATATACGTAAGCACCAAATGGCCAACTTCTATGGTGTAGGTTCGAAGTACCCCAGCATTATCAGAGTTGAGGAATTGAAGGTCAAATATTTCATAGTATGTCTCTGTTCAGTAATCTTATATGTACATATTCGTAAGCACCAAATGGCTAACTTCTTTGTTTTGACTAGCAGTACCCCTACATCATCAGGATCGAGGAGTCGAAGATCACATTTTCATTACATCATTTTATCCTGGATACCTAATGTTCATTAATGATAATCTGATCAGTAGAAGCTGAGTTATACGGCCATTTGTCGCGCACATATTTAATGCAAATTTAAAACTTATACATTTTTCTCATGTATGCCTTTGTCAAAATTGAACTTAATTAAAATGGGATCCAACGGGAAGCACCACCTTCCAAATAAAAAAAAAATGTCAAAATCGGTTCATCCTAACCACAAATTTTGATGTATCAAAGATAAAAAAAATACAAAAAAAAAAAGTGAAATTTCAGTTAATAAGAGATATGAGCACAACTAGTACTAGGACAGAAATTTTGATATGGAGACCAAAGTATATTTTTGAAAATATTTATTTTATGTAATTAATATAGCTAATGAGCGTGCAAGTTATGTGATCAATGCCAATATACATTATACAATAAATACTAAATAGGATCTAATCCAAGGTTGCGTACGGTAGATACGTAGCTACTCGTAAGTTGTATAGTCGCAAATCAGCACACAGAAACGTTTATCACGATAGTTCTAAGTTGGAAAAATGAATAAGTGTAGGTACCAGTACCACCGTAGACAAAAAACAAGGTTCTTTAAAATTAATAGATTGACCACCATTGAAACTAGCAATATATGATTATAATAGTATAATATATACCTAATATAAAAGAACAAAACCTCGTACACAAACCAAGAGGAAAGTGTAGGTAGCATCATTCGAAACCCGCAACGCTTGCTCCTCTTCCACGCCATTACCCGTTCAAAGATTACCGCCTTGCCACTAACGGTACCTATATTACAGCGTCGGGCTACACTAATTGATTTTACGTCTGCCAGCGACATCATGAGTTTATGTTGGAAACGACTTTATCAGTTGGTTCAGGAAATCTGTAGTGTCTGAGTGACTTGTCAGTCATGCAGGAGTGATATTTTCTTTGGATAATACTTAGAAACGAATGTAAAGAAGTTGTTACTAATATCAGAATCTTTTCAGTGTTCTAAAGCTTTGGAATAATGATAAGTTTTGTTTGAAGTGAAACTTCCTTAAAATCGTTGTGATTTGGAAGTCGAAGCATCGAAAGAATTTGTCGGCGCTACATTTAGAAAGCGCTGTACGCCTCTCTGAATCACGCTAACGATTTACTGTAAATTATATAAGAGGCCAAGTTTGATATTTATAAAACAAGATGTCCAAATATGGGCGGCAGTGATTACTTTATCGATTTTTAAAAAACACATTACTCTCAATGCCCGAATAATCAGAAATGTTGTATGTATTTTTATGTACTTATATGTACTTTTTTGTTGCTTTTAGAAAATTTAAGCGAGCATCAAAAAGGAGACAGAAGTCATGTAAGTATGCGTGTCAGAAGTTAAACTTCTTCAGTGGGTGGCCTGTACAATAACAATATTTTTTAAAGATTTTACTTATATTGAATGTTTACGTTGACCCTACAGCATTTCATTATAATAAAATGTATGCTGTTGTTAATAAATGTATATCATATCACAAAACATGTGCATAAAATAACATCTTAAAATGAAATGAACTATGTCACTGGGAAACCGTATGTTTGTTCAAATCACAGTAATCAGAGTGTAACATTTCCAGTCACAGTAGAATGATAACAAATGAATCGCAACGCGTGTTCACAACTGAGATTAATTTTTACATGCACACCATATGAACATATTTTTCACAACGACCCATATACAAGGTTGTAATTTTCAATCTTTGATATCAAAACGCCATATTTTTGGTCGGATAGCGTTCTAAAAACGCATACTGGAAAAAAGTGCCAAGTAATTACACATTGTATGTACGAAACAAAACGTTCGTATGACAATCAGGGTTGGCAGAAACTGGATATCCATCCGGTTTTATAATAATATATTAATCATTAAACTACTTGCAGTTTTGAAGTGCTACTTGCAATTGCAATAAAAAATCTGTTATTTAATACTCCAGTTCTGAAAAATATGTATGACTGATTAAAAACTAGGATTGTAATCGGATATGGATTACTTTTGTGATAGTCGGAATTTATTCCTGTAAAAGTTAATACATGGAGTCCATAATTAACCGAGGCGTTTTAGCTTGTGGTACACATGCATTGCTACGCCTGAGTTGTTATATGCTTGCTTGCTTATCCTGGGTTCAACACCAACCTTCATGGGCTGCAATGATCACTTACCATCAGGTAGACTTCTCGTTTGCTATTTCTATATTACAGAAAAATTAATATCGACAGTAATAAAACTGAACATAGGGGCGTCCGGCAAACGTGAACCCATCCGGCAT
>MOOZ01000138.1:302948-317972 GCA_002930495.1 Cecropterus lyciades | reverse complement strand
GAAATCGTTTATGAAGTTTTATATGTAGCTGCATTAATATGAAATTTTACCACTACCAGGTCTAAATCCGATTGCTATTCCTCATGTTGGCGTATCCTTTGTTTGACAAAATTACAATTTAGCACAGCACTGGGAACAAAATTACAATTTTGCACAGCACTGGAAAAATAATTACAATTTTGCACAACACTGAAATCAAAATTGAAAATTATTTGCTTACTATTAAATGTTGTAAAGTTATACTAATTATTGGTTTAAGGTTGTATATTACTGGCATTACTTAGTGATCTCTTTATTTTAATACCCTGTTAACAAGTTATTTGTCATTTAACTTTACGACGGTTTATTTTTCATCTTTACACAATCGTTTTAATGAAATTGTTTTGTCTATGCTGTTTATATTTTAAGTAAATGATTGACGCTGGTTATATTCGTAGCATTTAGCCTTTTTAGTCAAAAATTAGAACAAATACACTTATTACTATAGTAAAAATCTAAAAACATCACTCAGGTATCTGCCCGTCTAGGAAACGAACCTGAAACCCATTGCGAGTCAAACCGGTGCAGTGTCCATTTCAGTACTGGGATCGCCAAATCACACGTGTATTTTTAATTTTTTATTCCTTACATTTGAACTTAAATGAAATAAAAAAAATCTCTTTCTAGGTCGTTTACCTCAATATTATAATATTATTTTTAAAGTCCTCTATTATTAGACTTACAACAAATCAATATTCTAAACTCTAGTTCAATCAACCCTAGAATTATGTTGTAACAGGAAATTTATGCACACTAGCGCCACAATTGGCGAGCTTGTTTACTAAATTGCCAGCAATATTTTCTGCGTCATTCCACTAGCGTAAGTGAATGCAGCATGAATGTTAAATATTGAGTCACAACAAACTAATCACTTCATTAAGCACTGCATTTTGCAGATTTTTCTGTGTAACTAGTAAATACCTTTGATAATCTATAATAATTTCTGGGTAATTAAATAAGCATCACAATATTTTTAGTATTTTTTAGTTTACATCGAGACATTTGAATACTAATTGCACTCTTTGTATATAAGAAGCGAAATTGTTTTTGTATACTTGCGTGAATTATATGTACTGATTTTATCGTATATAATAATTTTACAAGATGAATGAGACAAACGAGTTACTGCATAGAAAATTGTCACAATCGACTAGAGGACTTACTAATATATGGCCTCGCCAACCCCTTTAATGGCATGGTCGCGTACAGTGGGGGGAGAGGTAACAGACCCTTTCCCCCTTAGCATACGTTGAAATGAGAGATGTGATTCAGAGACTAGCCGGCACTTTTTCTCCAGCCGTACTGTTGGGATCTATAAAGCAATAGCTATGCCCATATCCCTCTCCGCCTAACTCAAATGCTTCCAACTGAGACCGACGGACCACCAAAATTTAATACCAATTGACACCCATCCAATATCTGTAGCTTGAGATCAACATAGCATGCAGGGCTTTGCGCGCTTTCGGCACGACAAAGGAGAGCTATTTTTAAGTATGTCATGCCAAGTCCTCTGAGTAATTCGAAGTATTCTTCATAACTATTGGTACATAAATTTAAAGAGGAAATGCTGCCAGTATCTCGGGAGGACAATAAATGTGACAGCGTTTTTGTTTTTTTAATTGTGTGCATTCATATTCACATTTTTTAAATATATTTTTAATTAGTGTTTACCTTTAATTACATTTCACTGTGGCTTGTTGTTGTTGTTATGTTAAGATAATATTAACATAGTATGAACATATATGAGTATTAACATATGTGATCCTTAAGAAATCTTTATCAAATCTCAAAACATTTTGCATCGCGATTATTGTTTGCGAATACGATTTTCTCTTTCCTTTCTTACTATCCACTTACATATGCAAAACTTTCTCCAGACGCATCTGATGCTTATGGAGCAACAAACTGAATATGTTGGATAAACACCGCATATGCTTACATTAACACTAACTCAAGGGTGAAGGACCCGCATTGTCTGGTATTCTTGGCTACGTTCCTGCTTTTTCTTGTATCAGACGGAATATTCAGATTTATGTGTAATGTGACTTGCATTTTTAGAATTTAGCCTTTAATGTGATTGTTAGCGCACTGATACCTTATTACGTTGTTTGGCATCTGTAACTAACTCATCATTGTACATTCCTTTTTGACCTTAATGACGTAAATGTTTCGTACACGTATGTATGTCTAGCAAAGCACAATCAGTAGTCGACAGACTCAATAAGTTGAATGCTTGTGTTAAATTATATCTTTTTTGTGTCATACAGTTTAGAAGTTATGCTTATGAAAACATAAACACACACGCCCGCACACTTATCATGTGCACACATACATACACAATATTAAAGATAGATAGATGAGTGATATTATATGCTCTAAATAATCTACAACGTGCTTGTCTACCAAGCTTTATACAATTTCGCAATGTAGCTATCACAAACTAATCACACTAGATAAACATTCCGAATGGTTATACTGTTACTAACTAACTCCTTACTCCAAGTGCTCCGTCAGTATATTGTTTAGTTTTCTTGGCGACATGAAGTAGTGCTGTTGGTTTATCAAATATAACAATAACAGAAAGGGAATTGTGAGCTAGGGATGCTACGAATGTATTCAAATTTACAAAGCAAAAGTTAGAGCACTTATAAGCATCGACACGACTATGACGCGATGATCCTGCGATGTATTCAGAACTAAATTGAGATATCAGTTCTGTTACGCTTACGATATAAACTTACATACTCTCGAAAAACATTATTGGCAACTTTAGATTTACGTTATTAACGGAAGTAGTAAGCACTAAGGTTTATTGCTATGATTCTTATGATAAGGGATATTACTGTGATTCTTCCTACTTGTGTTACTAGTATTCTGAATTGCGCTATTGAAGTTTTCTTAACATCTTGTATATGTGCATACAAGCTATGAGCTGATACTGTCGAAGCTAAATAAATCCCCAGGAATAATCAACTAACCTGGTAAGAGATCCCTCTTTGCAAAATTACTAACTTGTCGTGCTTACTGAAAAATCGTAATTTTCAACAGTCAACGAACAAAATAAAAATCTTCGCAGTGTCGCCGCCATCGCAAAACGTGTTCTAACTCGATCTTCAATAATTATTTTACACGAACGACAAGATCATCGTTTAGTCGTATTGTTATTTATAAAATGCTTTCGGCAGCCCAATTCCTTGTCTCAATAAACATCTACCGCTGTATTTAACGTTAGATTCGTAACAATTGGACACGTGTCCGGGGACTGTTTTGTTACCAAGTTCATTGGACAACGGTGCCTTTGTTTATAAAAGGTTTTTTTTGAGCCAGCCTTCATTCGTGTAACGAATGTTTGATTTATTATCAAGAACCACGCGATGCCTAGATCAGGCTTGTTCAATGTGCCTAGTTTTTGCTTATAATTTTTTACCAAATTCCATGGAATAAATACTGGTGTTGAAAGTGTATTTCATGAATATTAATTAGGCGGCCTGAAATTGTTGTAGGTATTTTTTTAATTTTGGTTCGGCCCTAATTAGGATAATATATGCCGGCCCTAATTAGGATAATATATGTTTTCGAGCCTTTCACATGCTAAGGGAATATAAAAAGTAAAAACAATTTAAGTTAAATACAAACCATGTGAGACCTAATCAATTATTATATACACAATTTCTGGCTAAGTCCCTTCCGCATCCCTTAAGTGGAAAGGCCTACTTCCAGCGGAACGGTAATATATTCACATTGCATTAATCTCTGAAAATCTCTTAAAAGGTTCCTTATATAAATCAACGTTAAAATGATTCTCAATTTCTTGCCTTTATTCTTTATTTTCACTTTTATAGCTAAACGTCTATTTATACAGGAAAAAACAAAAGTTGGTCATGTAATTAATTCACTTATTATTTTTGGATTCGTGAAGCTCATTTATCATGATTATGACTCATTATGTTCCATGGCTTGCATCTACACTATAGACCGATGAGGATTTAGGTTATAGTCTATCCAGCCAAGTGCGGATTGGTGTACTTCACAGACTACGTTTTTCTTTTCTGGCGCACAAGTTTCCTTACAATATTTCTTCACCATCATGTTATTTCTGCTTTTACTTATTTGCACCTTATATTCTATCTACCTCTCGTTTTGTCCGAACTAGTCTTGAAAACGAAACCGAATCGATTTTACATAAAGTTGCACAAAGTCAGGAAGTAAATTTTATTCGACAATAAAATACCGACTGAAATCAAGACACTATATTGTTACTTAGATCAAAGCGCGAATTGCATTATAGTAATAATTTTTGCAACAACTTTACCTATTTCTGGAATAATATCGACAGCGCTTTTGAATATGTAATAAACACAATTTAAATGCATAGCACCGTCTGAATTCCTTGGGCATACGAAATTGTACACTACAACGTAATGGATACACGGAAACAATACGAATTGATATCAAATAGTAGAAACCGTAATTATTAGAAGCGCTTAAATATTCAGGAGGAAAAATTATGGGAAACCACAAGTGTATAATGATATACGTTGTATATTGGTAATATATACATATAATGAGACATTCCCCTGTAAAATATTAGATCGATATGTACGTAACGTACGATTAGCGTCTTAGTGATTGAATTAAAGCGTCTTAAAGGCACAAAGAATTTTTAAATTACGCTAAGATTACCGATTATTAGATAAATGTGATTTAGAAATCAAATAAAGATCTGAATTTAAATACAACAAGAAATCACTACAGATACCTTGCGCGACAAATTGGCACAGAGCCCTTCATTTGGCCAAACGGTAGTTATTTACAAAACAATATTTAATTGTTATATTATTTCACCTAAAAATAAAAATTTTATATTGAATACAGCGCAAAGAAGATTATTATCACTGTTGAAATATTAGATAGTAATATTATAACGTACTTAGAACTAATTAGTCTATTTGGTACCGACCGACTAATTAGTGAGTGAGTACTGACTCAAGCGTTAAAGCTTAATTCACTTGTCTAAAAGCTTTGTACATGGCACAATCTGCATAAATCCCATTTGTCGCTATAGTCACGAATCGATACCTTTTGCTAAATATTTTACTCTGTTTCAAGTTTACCCTCTTCTTATTTATCCTTTTAAAGTATGAAAATTGTTTAAACTATTATCCATCTTTCCATCATCGAAAGTTAAATAAAATAACAAAAATCTCTACGTTCTTTTATAAGTTGCAAACAGGAAATCATTAATTCTCCTTACAACTTCAAAACTGTACAATTGCCTTACAAAAACGTGTAAAACACCTCTCGCTAACTAAATGCACGTAAAGTTTCTTATGACTGTTTAGCACCTCCATTCCTTCTTTGTTCTGTAACAAATAGAAGGTGCGTATGTCACCGCGCTTGTCTCATTAACGCGCCTACTGTAACTCGCAAACAAAATAGCTTTAACGTACAAGTTGGATTGCGACTTTAGTGCGATTTTGCGACTTTCGCACACTCATGTAATTTTAATATCTACTTTCACATTTACACATCTTAAAACAAAATAACTATTTTTTAAATATGATTGGAAACTGTATATTTAAATTCCTTATATCTGTTATGCGTGTTGTTTACATTCTAAAAGCCAAACTAAAGCACTGACACAAACATGGCAAAATAATTATAATTAATTTACCATCTCATCACTTCCATAGATCATGAAATAACGCGCTTATTTATTGCTTTTTTATAATATGGAAGTATCCAACGGAGTACAGTCACCCATGGACATTTTTAATCAACCTCAGATAAGATCAGTCGTATCTGATGAGTCTTATTTGTTTTTCTATATAAAGCCTTTTCATGTAAACAGGTCGCAAATCAAGTAAAAACGCGACAAAAATCGCAAATCTATCCCACCCGCATTGTTTTAGTGTATTTCTTCGGCAAATGTGATCGAGTTTGTAGCGGCGTGCGCTCATTTATATGCCTTGTTTGCGGGACAGGTGTCTAATCAGCTATATCGAGGCGAATATCAATTGCGTTGCTGTGAGTTATTGCGTTGTAAACGTTGTATTTCATGTTCCTTGGAGAACGCATATTTTTGTACTCTAAACTGAAATAGATATTATGCTTATTTACAGATGTATTATGAAGTATATTTTCGGGCAGTTGTGTAATTAGCTATATCCAGGCGAATATCAATTGCGTTGTTGAGAGTTGTTGCGTTGTAAATATTTTATTTTCATGTTCCTTGGAGAACACATATAGAATGCTGAAATATGTAAATTATGAAGTACTTATATTCATGAAAAGTTGTCTATTCTACATCGAGGAAAAGATCAATTGTAAATTATTTTAGACTTATACATATTATGGCAAAATTGATACATTTTGGTATGTAATGATACTAACAATATGCGGTTAAAATCCTGATTAAAATAATAATAATAATTGCGTTGCTGTGAGTTATTGCGTTGTAAACGTTTTAGTACCATTCCTTTCAGAATACGCATTTTTTTTATTCCACATTACAATATATATAATTCTTATTATATATATTGCAGTAGATTAGTTATTTGGGTAGTAGAGATTCTGTGATACAATGTGTAAATTGGAGAAAACTAAATTTAATTACCTAATAAATTAATGATAGATTATTATTATTACTTTGGATTTAACATCAATAACTATAATACTATATAACTATATATATATAATATATAACTATAATAACTATAACTATTTTACCTCATTCACGTTTTCAAGATTTTATATTGGTCCATAAAAACACAAAATTGTTTAAAACTGGTCAAAAGAGAGACTTGATTTGTAACCCATTGCTTTTTATACTCAAATTACTTATTTTCTTATATATTTTGATTTTTTTTTCTATACTTGTCTTATCATTTAAAATTAATTAAAACTTACCTACTCCTAACGCTGAAAATTAACAACTTTAAAAACTAATATGTACTACATATTTGTGGAGATTTTGCTGATGTTTCTTATGTGATGTATGTTATCCAATGTTTAATACATACATATTCACATATTAAACATTGAATGTTTCCCAAAGATTAATAAAGTAAAATAAAAATAAAAACAAAACAAATAAAGCGTTCTCGTTTCCATATACCAAAACAAATACCTCTCATTTCCCTTCACCATTTACCAGAGTGACGCAATAGAAATAATTAAATCATGTTCAGAGCACGTACAATCTATTGTTCTTGAGAGCATTGGATTGAACCTACATAACTCATTGGCATTGTCTTGCATATCGCCCGTCCCTAAATTCTTACATAACGCATTACAAAACAAAAGGAGGGTATACAATCGCGTTAAGAATTGCTTTGTGGGGCAACCGTTAACATTCAATATCATAATTTTAGAGTATTTGCATCATCAAATTTGTTACATTGTTTTAGATAGAGTGCTTCATGGTTTTTATTGCGAACGCATTAAAATACTTATATTCGATCATGAAGCTTTGCTTGGCGCCATAAGCGTCAATGTTAAGCGTATTTGGTAAATTTCACTATAGTTGCCGCTACGAAATTTCGCTCGTAACATCAGACCTAATTGTTTTCACCGCTTAGCGTTGACGCTTGCAGCGCAGAATGTTTAACGTTAGAAGTAAATATAAGGATCTTTACCCGAGATGAAAAAAAACAAATATGAAAGATGAATATATATATATTACTTCTTCATAGTAATGATGATACAATCGCGTTTCACAAGCGCGTGCCAAAGAAATGGACATATGTACATACAAACAAACATACGCTCAACAAACAACAACAACAAAAACAAACATACGCTAAACATACATACATACGCTCGAAAAATATAAATTGTTCATATAAATTGTTATTGTGTTTTTTGCGTTGGTGAGCCTTAAATAAATAAATAAATAAAACATTACCCTCCTTCTGACGCAGTCGGGTAAAAAGGAACGCCGGTGGTGCCGACAGTCAAATTTGAATTTTAACGTCTAATTTGGCAATTCACTGTGGGAGGTCCATACTATCAAAAATTTCCATAGTGGCTTTCGCTACTTTATTGCAAGAATTCTAACTAATATAAATAAATATCGTAAAGTATTATAAATAAATGAATTTAAATGCTAATGTATTCAAAAGGAAGGCATAAAATAGTTTGAAGCGTACCTACTGCTAAGGGAAAATCAGAAAGGTATAAAATACTTTGTCATGTGACGTTTTTATGGAAGAGACTAGTCCATAGCTATGTTATTTTCTTCTGAAATTATATAGAGCTGTTCAAAGTGGCATCGACTACGAAAGCTTTTTAACCTAGCTTACAATCGCTTTCCTGGCAAGTCAAAGAGCAAGATAAGAATTAAATATGGTCGTCTCTGGATAGTCCTTATTCATTGCCGCTAAGTTCTTTGGATTCATCATGAGATCCCTCTAATATTTGTACTAGATGCTACTCTCCGCAGACAGCTCTGCGATAATCGTTTCGTCTTCAGAAAGGCTCTGTTTAATGTCTTCGAATATGTCTTCTACTCTTCCCAAAAGCATATTTCCTAATCCTTGGTCCTATTTCTTTTGGATCCTATAACTATTAGCTTAATTTTTTCTGGAGTCTCAAGGACCCCAAGTTGCATATTGTTAGTTTCTTCTAAAGAAATATTTTCTTTTAATACCTAACTTAACTAATAATCAAGAATTTTGTCCTTTTTTCATATCCCATCTTTTTCCACGCTATAGAGCATATATAAAGATTATACTCAAGTTTAAATTCTATCGATAAGTACATGCTAAAATAAGTACACAGCATTTTTATCTGCCACATCTAAAGCCTACTGGTCGGCGGGCGCAAGCTATATATGGAGCTAATCTGATCTCAAAGAAACGATCTAGATCAGACGACTCAATCGCATGAGCATTACTGGGTTCAAAGACGTTGGGTGGCTTAAGTGACAAGAGTTAGTGAAATATTCGCTAACTCTCGCATGGAAGTACGCCATAATTTGAAGAATATATATAAAATCAAATATTGAGTTTCCTAATAGCATAAAAAATAACCAAATATAATCCTAATTCTATAAGAAATCAGTCCAATTGGTCTTTAAAAAAAAAGTAAGTTGTATAAGAGGCGCTTATGCAATTACACTATAATACAATTCGTATCATCGTAACCAATCAATATTGTTGTTAATTAATTCTCCTAAGAAATTACGTAAATTTACAGTTAATATTTTATACAGAGGTGGTAGTTTTTTCATTTGCGTGTTTCAATGCAGCCAAAAATGTAATTTTCGGTAGATGTATCATAAACTTCAGACTAATTAAGATTGAATGTACCACGATTTCCAACATAATCCCCTGGAATAGTCGTGAATGGTTTGTCCTCAGACAATACATTACTATTGTTGACTAATCCTTTTTAAATTTTCGGCAAGGGCAGAATGCAGGGGAGGGGTTGTGTATTTGCTGTTTCCCCTACAAAAGAACATAATCGTATGACTTGCACCACACCCAACGAATCGTTACCGCCGCCCACAAACAAGCTCGCAAGTAGTTACCAGCGAAATGTCTTCTTCAACACACGATAGCCATACTCACGCCTTTGTTTTGCATTGTTATGGCAGATGAGTGGGCTCATCAGATATGGGTGATACAGTTTAATATGCCTGAGTGGCCTGAGGAGATAAAACCGTTTTTATTAATGGTTGGTAATGATAATAGATAAATACCGTTTAATTTTTATAATAGTTTCATGTTTTGGTAATAGTAAACTAAATAGTACTAAAACACGTTCAAGTAATTAGTTCATAATGGGTACTACTGTACCCATTACCTTATTAGTGCATAAAGTATAGGATTTACTAAAACACACTTAGGAGTACCAAAAGATAAATAAACATTTAATTCAATATGATCCTGGTAAACAAATTAATAGGCAAACAGGTGGTAGAACCAGTGTAGTTCGACTTTTTTCTGGCGGGAAGCTGTTCTTGCGTTTCGCTGGAAGGGTGTGATTGCCGGCTCACTTGTATATGAGGCGACCACTTCAGTCCTCGAGAGTAGCAACGCTTCTGTTATTGTCTTCAGATAAAACCCTTTTCTTTATGAATTTGCTTACAAATGTCCATGGGCGAGAGTAACCATTTAACATTTACTACTACAAGCTAATAAAAATTAAAAAAATATATATTAACAGTGTTGCCAATAAGCAACTAAGGAACAAAACGCTCGCGCGTGCTAGCAACACTGGCACGAACCGAAGTAAACAACTGTAAGAGGCTTAGTGTCAGCTGAACTAGCCGCCCTTTGTGCTGTGTACAGCTTAGCGTTGCATTCCTGGAGAACTTATTTACGTAGGTCTTAAATATTGTACGAGTGCTTAGAGTCGTTAAATGGTGCTTTTTAGAGGGCCATTAGATTTTAATCAATCTTTGAAAAGAAAAGCTAAGTTTCTTGCCGGAACATCCCAGTTTAGGTCTTGTTTCGATCCGATGTAGTGTAAGAAAAATATTGTAACTGGCAATTTATAAGTCGTAGGACAATAAAAAAGACACGCTTTCTACACTCATAACCCCACACTAGGATTTTCTCCTGTGTCGTGGGTGCCATGGACACACAAAGACGAACACACAAACACCCAAACCCAGAACAGAAACCTAAACTCATCATTTAGATGTCTGTCTGGCCGGGGATCGAACCCGGGACCCACTGCGTATCAGACCGGTATGGTGATCGCTCCGCCACGCGGGTCGTCGAAATGCATAATAGAAAATGAAGACTATTCATTTTATTTCATTTTATTCTGAAACAAACGCTACTTGTTTTAAAATGGAAGTAGCAAACGAGCATACAGCCCACCTGATGGTAAATGGTCACTGCGGTACATGGACATTTTCTTATAGTAGATACAAGGATTCTATCTATGGTCAATCACAGTTGCGTTGGTCGCGCGTGTATTTGCCTCATACGAAGCCGAGGCGACAGTTAACTTTTCCACAGAAACGCAAGAAATGCTTCGCGTTAGAAATAGGTGCAGCGGTAGTACCTTCCGGGTTGAACCATTCCCACTCTACCAACTAGATTATTAACATTATTTTAATGATAGATTTAAGACTTTAATTGCTGTTAACTCGAAAGTTTTAAGATTTTTTATGTATAAAAAATACCATCTAATCTCCGCGGCTTCACGTAGTGAGTATCTATTATTAATCTTGGTCATAAAGTATTTGTGTGACAAATATCAGCGAAAACCGCGAAAACAGCAAAAAGTAGTTTTTGTATGAAAGAGTAACAAACACAGACATATCCTCACAAGTTTTCGTATTCATAACATTAGTAGGATATATTTAAGCCTCTTTCAAAATCCTTGTACTTTGATTAATGTTCTCTTTCTTAATCTTACTTGTAATTAATGTGTTTAAAAGTCAACTTCAACGTCTTGTTTGACCAGATGACAAGTCTGATGAGGTTGGCGGAAAAAATATTGCTGTAATTATCATTTAATTGCTTTCCAGTCTAGACTTTGAATTGATGCCCTTTTGAGGACAGGATCGATGAATATTTAAGCAGTTTACATTGTAAATCATTTCTGTATGGTCTGGTTTTGTAGCTTTTTATTCATCGGCGATTAATAGGAACGAATTGTAATAATTTGTCTTCTTATAGCTATTTCTATGGAGCAATAATTAAAGACGTGAACAATTTTAATTAATACCTGTATATACACACTTGATGACGCACCTGTGCCTAATGATTTCGTAGCTTCTAAGCCATGTAAAACGTAACTAACAGAGGCCGTTTCCACGAAATATGAAATCGAATTTATGGATGTTATATTGATAGCTTCAACGATGTGGTAGATGGCGTTGAGGTCAATATATTAAGCTGATACAATTCAAACTAAATTTACAAGGACAAATAAAATGTATTGAAAAAATAGAACTTATTAATAGGTACCATCAGTAAGCACCGGTGCATTCCACAGGAGATCCCGGAGTCCCCTGCAAGTGCTGAGGAAGGCCACCGAAGGGGTTTTAGTGGGTAAAAATCCCACATAACCCGGAGTCTCTCCCAAGGCTTCGGTGTACCTTTTGACACACACACCCCGTCACAAAAAAAAAGGTACCATCAGTAAAAAATTGGATAACGTCTTTAAGACCAGCTACAGATTATGTAACATTATATAGTAGATGATGAAAATGCAAAGTTTTATATTTCAGAGGGGTAGTTTTTGTAAGTATCTATAATAGATACTCTATCTAATGTATGTATATGTACATGATTTCATTATTGTAACATAATTCATAATTGTAACATTTTATAATTGTAACATAATATAACCAATTTCAATGAAACAACGTGCACAAGTTATGTTTAGCGAAATCGAGTAAACTTGTAACATTTGCTTAGTTCAAGTAAATACCTAAGAATTCTAGGCACATTAAATGCCAAATTTACAATATTGAACAACTGCCAGTGTTGTGTACAATCGAAGTAAACTTACGGTCCAGATAAAATAAACAAGAAACGTATTTTATACAATAACATTTAGGTGGCCGCATTCCTACTACAGATTCTGGTGCATAGCATATAATCAATTTGCAAACACCGGTTGCCGACGTAGGCTTCAAATTATCTTTGCGGTGGCATGTGGAGTAATTTATAAGCGGCAGCGAGATATTTGACGAAAAATCTATTGCTCGAAATATATGAGTAAACACATACATACATACATGTTTAATCTTACTTATGTCATATATACGACAGATGGTGAGGATTTGTTTGTTCTTGTTACTCTTTCATGCAAAATTTTGAGATACATATGCTTTATGACTTAGGTAAACATAGGATACATAGGATAACACGTAGGATACCTAGGATACCTTATGTTGACCTAAATGAAAGCAGAAGCGAAACTTTATTTTTTACGAAAATATAATTTTCAAGTTAGATCAAAGTTATTTACAGATCAAATCAAATCAAAGGTGTATTTAATTAAGAAAAAGTATCGAACTTTGAAACAAATAATAAAGAGCATAAGTTGTCCCTTTATTTATGTGACTCTGTATGTTCAATTGTATTTTTTATTATAAAACGATATTATGAGAAGTTTTTAATTATGCTGTTATAAAGTTAACATTACTTTCTAAATGGTGAGCAAAGCTTTCACATTAGTTTAATATTTTACGTAGCTTATTTAAATTTTTACTCCTAAAATGACTATAATGTTACAGCCTCTGAGAATATATGTATATTGCATCAAATGAGATTAACAATATCATGATAAAGAGATCCAATTTTTTTTTGACATAGCTATAAATCGCTCAAATATTCATCGCTAATAAATATAACGCAACTTCCTACATCTTATACCAATATCTGCTAAAGGTGATAATATTAGTCTTAGCACTCCTTGACTCGGCGAAGCATAACTGCCTTGAAAGGTAGTGTTGCACCGTATTGCCTTTATAACGGCAGTTATTATCCAATTATCAGTTTATTACACAAAGGAATTTGACAAGTGGCGCTCTGTTGGGCAATTGATTATAACTAGTATTAATCAATATTGCACTTTGGTTGTATGCTCGCACACGTAGGCGAATGTATTTTATGTTATAGAATTAATAAGAGCATACAGTCCCCTTTTTTTACCGTGGATATACCGTCCACCGGTGTTATCGACTGCTGTAAGGCAGCAGTGCAGCCTGTGGCCTTCAGTGACTTATGTTGACCCGCTACATCAGGTTTAGTCCCTGTGGTAATCGAAAGACACATGCCCCTTGAGTCCATGAGATACAGGAGCCCGCCTGGGGGTCGAGCGTGGAAGATCGCGAAGCCTCTCAGATATGAGTGTGGTCTGTCGTTAACGCGCTCGTACATACGGCGCGCCAACCGGACCACAAACTCATCCAAGGCCTAAACCTTGAATATGTTACTGCATATTCGAACATTATCGATGTAATCTACACGAGGGCTCATGGCCCTTGACATTCGCTTCAACCGTCAATAGTTCTGCGCAGCAATCTTCAGCCTCCAGCATTGAAAACAAACGTGTATCTGATCATATTAGCTATAAAATCTCTTTGTAAATTGTAACAATATTTAACAAAATTCTAAGTAGATAAGTAATTTTGAAGAGTCCAGTGCCTAAAATGTTAATAGGGTCTTATTTTAACAATTAAATGATCGTATCCTCAAAGGAATCTCAATCACAAACTACCGCTTATAAATAATGAACAGTTTTAACATCTAAGGAAATTCTAATACCCAATATCTTGGTGGATGTATTCACCATTCCGACAAGGACATCAGAAATATAGACATGATGTGATACGGCTTTTGAATGTAAGACTATAATGATTTAAAAAATTAAATTTACATGTTTGTATTTGGAATAAAATTATTATCATAGGTAGCACTGAATTAGTTTAATTTAAAGTCGTATAAGAACTTTTCAAATCATATTTATTACATTTTAACGTTATGTTTTATTTCTACGTATGTAACAACTTCAAAACCAAAGATAAAACTTAACTTAAAACAAACTTTGGAAAAAGGGTTTAAATTTTACCATACAACAGATATTTCATTACGAAAGTACATTTGAACGAGACTTAAGCTCTATTCTTCGAGCTACAATGTTCACATTAGTCTAATTTACTATTGTGAGTCATCCAGAAACGTTTAAACACGCTGCAACAAATGGGACCTAACTTATAACTAAACTAGCTGCGCTCCACGGTTTCACCCGCGTATTATTTACTACAAATATTACTAAATTATGTATTTATTTGAATAAGAATAAATATTACATTTATAAAAACATCTTCGCAAATAATGCATTATTTTGGAAGAAATTTGGTTAGCATATAAAAGGGTTAAGTGAGTTTACCTGAAAAGGTAGACATATGCTGTCGCTGACTTTTTTTAGAACTTTTAAAGGGGATCAATTCTGTCATACATCATTTTTACGAAACTTTAACCGTTTACACAGCAGCGGCATGCAGCGGAA
>MOOZ01000138.1:283271-294614 GCA_002930495.1 Cecropterus lyciades | reverse complement strand
GAACACAACAGCGCAAAACAGTGCTGTTATAAGGCAGAAATAGGTGTGGCGGTGGTGCCTCCGGAGTCGAACCACAAAGAGTTCTACCACCTTCAAATAGAGGTTCTGTCTGAAGTCGTTCAGATGCGTTGCTAATCCCGAGGACTAAGATGGTCGCCCCATAAGAAAGTGAGTTGGTAACCTACCCTTCCACCGATATCCAAGAACTGCTACACGCTAAAAGTAGGTGTGACGGTAGTACTTCCCCGGTCAAACTACACTGGCTCTACCACGATGTTAAGTGAATGTTAAAAGGTAAATATGTAGCATATAATATTGATACATAGGGGTTTAAGTTACAATTACAGAGTGATACGATGTCATTGTTTATCTTTCTATACCAATAGAATGAAAGGGGAGACGGGAAATGTAATTACCGAAACCAAACATTCCTGTTTGAACAAAATACTTGACAATAGTTCTGTCGTAATTTCCAGTAAATTTAGTTGAGTAAAGTAAACAGTGTTGTTAACAACTTGCAAATTTAGATCAGAATGGGTATTTTCTAGCTTCTCTAGCTGTGGGGAGAGAGCTATGCCCAATAGTGGGATTTAAAAAGAGTACAGGCAAAGAGCTGCCTCTTTATAATATGTGTGTGTGACGCCTCTAGAAACATAAAAAGTTATAACACCTCTAAATTTACCTTTGTTTTGATTTTGTTATAAGTTTTATAGTCATAAACGGTCTCCGCTTCAACATGACACACTCTGTTGCATCAAAAGACCTTTGTAGCAACAGAGTCGCTTGTTTTATTTATTGACGCTATCGCTTTTTTTCGATATATGTGTTATACATACATACCTTAACGTATGTTATTAAATTGATATGATGCCGATGAGTTTATTAAAATGATCAGTAATAAAACATAACAAATCAATCATCAGGTTTACAAAACTACTATCAAAATGCTCATAAATATTAAAATTCGATACTCGAAGACCTAAGAAGTTGAAAAAGTAAATGGCTGCTTAAAAATTCATAACTCGATGCTAACTTCCACAAGAAAAACCGATGCGACCGGAACGGAAGGCGGTCCGAGTGAATTTTTTATAGTGCAGGCGCCGGCCCCTTGGAAAAACACCCCTGTACTAGCTACGGCTAATAAACGTCCATTGGCTTCGACCATGATCGAGAAAGGAAAATACGGAGGCGTCGTTTTATGGAAATGAAGTGCCAAGTGATGTGCGGAAGTTCTATTGTCTGCATATCCCTGGGTTTTGGACGTGTTGATAAAACGGCGAATATAAAAGTTTCATAAAGAATAGTACAAAAAAGTGTGTTTTAATATAATAATGATATACTTTATTGTTCCCAAAAAGATGAAATAATACAATGACAATTGACAATTTTAAAATACATAATACATAAATGGAAGAAATAGCTGTTCAGCGATAAGTCTGCCCACTTATCGCTAAACAGCGATTTCTTCCAGACAACCTTAGAGTACGGAGTTAAATTCAATTAAAAACATTAGCACAAAAGTATTATTTAATGAATAATAATAAATATATTGACTTAGTAACAAAATAATAGCAAAAGCTATAGCAGTGCTTTATTGAAATTTGCCGTAAATTATTTTAGGAGCGTTTAATTGTTTTTTTGAAATGATGCGAATTAATAGATTTTCAAAAATGAGTATATACTCGTAAATATAATAAATACTGCAGATATCTATATTTAGAGAATTGAACCTAGTAGTATCATAACACAGTATATTTTTGGTAACTTTGGTAAGCGCTCCGTCACGTGGATCGTCAAATTATACCACATCCAGCATTTCCACTTCCGTGACCACTTCAAACACCACACTAGAGACATCTGGCGGTTCTCAGGGGTTCGCCGTGTAAACTCAGTGTTAAAACAACCCTGCACCTTCCTAACGGTAGCTGGAAAATACCCTCAGGCTTTTAATTTCACGAAGCTACGTCCTGTATTATGTATGAAAATTCTAAGACTGTTTGATTAGAGGCTTACTGTAACGTATTGGACTTTCCCGGCTAATAGACGAGACAAAGAAAATGGAATCACAGTTTGATTTTCTTCATAATGTTTATATAACTTCATGTATTATTCAAAGAGCGGATGAACGGCAAAAGTTTGTTGAAGCGCTTTTATGTTCTACACTTATTTCGTTTTCATTGTTATATTTGGACTTTCGTACAGATTTGCGTTGGATTCCATTCGGTTGTTAATATTCGCAATTGCTGGCATGTTTAAATTAAGTTTATGTTTAACGTTTGTGCGTATAATAAATCAATATTACTATTTTTAGCTTCGTTATTTACTTTGAATTCGTTGTCCAAGTATAAGCTGCAATATTTTGAATCGAAAGCAATCGATTATCGCCTTAAGTGTCTGCTTCAGAGGTTTCTCCGTTCAATTTATAGTAAACACTGGCTCAGTACGGGGCTCTTTGTAATGTATCATCAATCATAACCCGTGGCACATCAATACTAAAAGCAAATACTCAAGGTAACTGGTTTCATTCTACAAATCGATTTTAATCCACTTAGATTTATAGGTCTTGTAATTTATAGTTTTCTGCTTTATAAGCCAGTTGGTTTGAATCGACTTGCATATTGCTTACTCTAAGAGAAATTGTACCTGCTAATTTTAAGTCGCTTGGTGTCTCGTGACAGTTTATATTGACATGTGTCACTTTACGTACAACTAGATCAGTTTCGCTTTTTTACGTACCCCTGGGATAAATTGTAATAACTTCTGATAAACTTAATGGATTTGAATGAATGAAGAATTTGAAGACTAAACATTATATCAGAATATTGACAATCAATATATTTCCAATTCTTTAAATTAAATTCACTAGTCTTGGTTTGATAGGATGACATACAGACAAAAGTTTTAAAAATCACAAAAATTATTGTTCTGTTTGTCATTTTTTTTCAAATATGTGTAATGTACAGACACGTGGAACTTATTTTTATTATATGTAAGGTTTTTAACTATTTAAATATGTTCGGTAGTAAGCTGACGGTTAGGCAAAATCGTAAAGGTGTCCGTAATGCATTTAAACTTGATTAAGTACATGTTGTGTCCGATATTTACTACAAACTATCAGCTGGTACATTTATTATATTACGTAAGTTGCAGAATCTTTTCGTTAATTGATATTAATATTTTGTTATAAATATTGATATTAATATTTTATAAATATTGGAAGCTTTAGTAACTTTGGAGCTTATTTCGCGATATGTTTTTTAAACCGTTACATATATCAGTAACAAGTTTTAAACTTTATAGACTTTAAAAATTTCAATTATTTTATTATTACTTGTAAATTCCGACGCGAATTTTTTTAAATTGCCAAAACCACCTACATGATTACATCCGGTACAGTATCAGTGTTTTCGCTTACATCATTGTCTTAGCCGATAAGCGCCCTCACTCAATCTCCTTTAGCGGACTTTAATTCCGAAAGTAGGCTGGCGTCATCGCTAATGGCACCTTCATCAAAACCGATACAAGGCTTATTGGTGTCTCTCTCTCTTTCTTTAATATTAGCATTGTTACCAGGAGGAAAGAGAGGTGAACTCAACACGTGCGGTGTTCCCAGATTAAAATTGATTGTGCGGACGTTGCCTTTATCTGTGGGACATGTCCCGATTGATTCCTCATCAATCTTTATTCGCAGTATTAACTATTTTTTTCTTATTTTGGCGGGCCATCGCAGCCGTTGTTTTTTGCTTTAATGGACTCGATGATTGTTTGCTTAGCGTTTTCGTTTAAATAAATTGCTAAATTACATGCTTGGATAATAAGATGTTATTTTTTGGTCGCAAAAAATGTTGTTTGTGGTTGAGAGTTCCTTTTAGCTGTTTATTGATAGTATCTCAGTAAATCGAGTGCGCGCACCTATACCTACTGGCAGATATATTTGTAGATAATTAATTGACATATCCAGACGATGACAGATTACGTTGACCGGGCCTATTAAAATATTGGATTGAAAAATAAAGTTACCTTTAGTTTTTTAAATGGATATTAGTCGTCCAACATGTTCTTATTATGTTCACGATGACGATAAATAATTACAATTATTATCGAAATTCTTCATTACATGCTAGGCGAAATACAAATTATATATCTCATGTAGCCAAATTATTTTTTAAATAACATTCTTTCATATTTTGATTGTATTTTCCAAAAATAAATAACAACACATAACAATATAATGATTATGTGCAATATGTACTATTTTATCATTAAAACATATTATAAAAGTTACTTGAAACAACACGGTTGTTTGTCTGTAATCTGTATATATAGGTATCCGATATATTTTATTCTATACTTACAATTTACTAATCAGCTCAATCTACCTATAATATAACATTTATGTATGTATTTATAACTTCGGATATTATATATTATGTATTAGAGGTGCAATAAATAAATAAAATGAATATAAAATGTACATAAATCAACAGAACTTCATAAAACTTTTTCATTACGATCGTATCTAAATATCTGCACAAAATGTAAACCGGATATACTTTTCTGAATTTAATTTTATTCCTCGTATCCTTGCGAGATAATCATACTTTGCGGTAATGTAATTAACACATTCCCGAGTCAGATACTACAGGACTACATTCGTATGAAACAGTTAATCCCACTAATTTAATTCCGGTCTATATAATTAACAAACAAAATAAAGTCTGATTCACCCAAAGTATAAATAGGCGCTTGAAATTGACCAGCTTCACCTGAGACATACAATTCTGTCACCAACTTTTCTCAGGCCATTTTAAATGCAATTCAAACGATCATCAACTCTTTAATCATTGGCACCAAGATGCTTTTAACGTCAAAAATACCTTGAATTTCCGAAAACAGGTGACGCAATAACAATAATTTCAATACAACGCCATAAAACTGTTATCTCGTTAACGCCACCGTTAAACGTTAACGCTGTAAAGTTCCAAGGGTTTAATTTGTCGAGTTATTTGTTTCCATCATTAGCTGAAACTTACGAAAGCTGGGCTAAGATTATCGAACAAACAGAGGCGCCATTGAATACAAAGATATAAAAAACTATGTCTTGTAAGAGAATAATGGCTTTTCTACCAGAAATGTACTATGTAAGCTATGGATGTATATTAAATCCGCCAAAAGGATTGCATAATTTTCAATTCTTAGGTTATCTTAACTCAGATAGTTAAACTTAGTTTTTTTAATATGAAGGGATGCGAGCTAAGACATGAGGCTACATGGATCTTAGCAAAGGATTACGATCTGTGTAAGTAGGATTATGTACTTCGTAACAGTGTCTTTAACAGTGTGGGTGTGTACGCATTATGAATAAACTATTTTTCTTTCTTCCTCAATACGGATAGATAGCTACCTCACACATTTCTAGTGGAAATTTACCCTTATACTCGAACTAAGATTCCATATGCCATGCCATAGACATACACGGGGCGAAGACGACGACTATGAATGACAGTGGCAACTTACCATCCGATGGACTTTTTTTTCTTTTACTTCGATTTAATGAAAAAAATATAGATTAATATTATTTCTACGTTTGTAGACTCAAACTAGGTCTCCCTCTGCTTATGATATACTTCACAAAAATATAACATCCCTGGCTAAAATTATTATTTATATGCAAAACTTAAATCTAAGATTTTTTATTCTGTATACAAAATCGAACCCAAGACTCTGGTCGCCATGTTACCTTTATGGCATGCTTAGAACTAAATTAAAGTCTTAAATCCCATATCCGGGAATGGCCACTTTTTTCGCAGCAAACCAGTATTCCGACTTGATTACAATATAATTTATAACTAATTATAATTATAACTACCTCTACGTATAGACCTCAACATAGACCGCATTGTGGTTAATATATATGCACATATCTCATTAGTTCCTCACACTTGGCGGAACCAGATAATTAGGATAATTAAATCAACGAGTTAAGCGTGTAACTACAGGTGGATGACCTTAACCGAATTTGATAATTAACTCTCATTTTTAGTGGTAGGGTGTGTTAGCCGACTCACTTTCATAGGAGGCGATGATACATAGCAATATAACTATGATTGATTTTAATTAGGAACCCTGTTCAATGTGAAGTTACTTACAGATGTCCAGAGGCGGCAGTTTCGCTTACCATAAGGTGGATTGAATGCTCGAAAAAGAATATTTTTTGTAAAGAAATAGTGTCAAAAATATTTTGTGTATTAACCAGCCGCGTACAACCGAAGATTGGTCTGAAAGGCAGACGCATAATTACCGCCCGAAGTTCTATTCCTAACAAACCATATATCTAAGTAATGAATTTATAGTTTTGTTTGGGTCTGCGTTTCTCGTATGTTGGTTTTGTTTTGAATGTCATAGATACGGCATTAAATAATAATAATAACGTTTATTGATCAAAGAAAATGTACATGGTACTACCGATATATTTTACTTGAGACTATTTAATTGCGATAACAGTCTCAACATAATCTACAAAAAATATTTTACTTATTACTATATCATTAATAAATCAATTTATTTTACTAATATACTGTCATAATATTGGGTATTAGTATGCAATTTTGGTATAAAAACAATATTCAAATCCGCAATTTTCTATTCTCCGTACTAGTGTGCACTGTGTGACGGCAGAACAGTATCACTCTCCCCTCGCTCATTCACGACATAAGATAGCTTATTGGACTTATGAACGTAGTAAGCGAACAAGCGTTTGTAATAAAACAAGTAACATTGTTAAAATATTAGAACAAAAAACCAGACTGCTTATAAACGATTGATTACCTTCAGTTTTAGTTCATTGTTTCTAAGCTGTTCGTTTTTTAGGGTTCCGGACCCAACAGCCAAAAATAGGTTAAGAGTAGCGCCTACTTATAAATTAATTATATCTTAATTTTAAATTTAAAGTATTACGATAATAAATAAAGTGCATCTTCAGTAACTTCAAATAATTCTTTAGTATTTGGTTTTGAAGTTAAACAAAGTGTAGATTGTAGTACAAAATGTTTTTTTTACATACCGTCAACACATTATTGTCCCACTGCTGGGCACGGGTCTTCTCTCAGATTGGGAGAGTTTCAGGCCATACATAGTCCATCGCGCTGGACAAGTGCGAGTTGGTAGACTTCACACAACCTTGAGAACTTTAGGAGGTGTGTAGGTTTCCTCATGATGTTTTACTTCACCATAAAGCAGTGATAATTAACTTTTAAAACGCACATAATTTTAGAAAAATCATTGGAGCGTGCCTGGGATTCGAACCTTGGACCCCCGATTGAGAAACCGAGTTTCAACCATTCGGCTATCGCTGGTAAATTTTTCCGCACAGAAAAAAAAACATAAATGGCTGAGCATTCACATACGACAGAAGTCAAACCTAATAATTATTATATCGTATATACTTTAGCTATCATTACTAAGTAAAATCGTTAGCGTGATTCAGAAAGGTGACAGTGACTAGCGTCGACGATTGCCTTCAAGATGCATTTTCGTTTTATAGAGTTTCAAATAAGAAAGACTCTATAGAACACTAAAAAAACCTTAGATAAAGGTACAGTTAAAACTGGCCCCTCTCCAATCTTACTCTTTGGCCCTAAAGGACTAAATCGACTGCCGCCGCTGATTGACGGTTTTAATTAACAAGCCTCGTCGAGGCGATTTTTATTTAAAGTCTCAGATCAAACAACAAACAGAAATGAATTTCATAGGGTATTCAAAGTCGCAAAGAGTATTGAACACGTGATAAAATATATCTATTTTAAAAGAAATATCATCGGCAGAGACAAACTTTTATGGAATATTTTATTTTATTATTACGAATATTTAAAGAAAAAAGATAGGTTGACTACTAAGTCAACCTATCTTTAACTTTAAAAAAAAAATAACTAATTTTTTTTGTCTTTAAAAAAATATGATAAATACCTGGACGTCACGACTTAATATCTGGGTGATAAGATAGAAGAACAATTTAAATTATGTAATATAATTCTTCATCTTTCTTATTAATAAGTTAATTTGTTCTAACAGTTTTTACTTACTTGGCTTGGTATACTCAGCCATTTCTGTAGCATATGTGATCTATGACTTCAAGCAAGTACTTAACTTCTTTTAAGAACCGCCAAATGATCGATCGGTCTCGTTCAACGGTGTACTTACTGTTTTGAGTAAGACTTTTCCAATTTTAGAACGATCGTGTCATTTTATATGTAGGTATTAAATTGAAACAAAACGTTACCTATAGACAACGTTACCGTTGTATTTCTGTAACCAACTCCAAATACAATAGACATTTTATCTGAAGTCAATCACATATTATGCGTTTCTAGTTCTGCCGACTGAGATCGGCAATTAGCCGTGGAATTTGGTAGGAAACATCGAAAATCAGGGAGGCGTAGAATCTTAGCCTAAACTCCAAACGTCATTGTAAATCATATTATCACTGCCTCTAGTAACTTGCTAGTTAAGTTAGCCAAGTCCTATCCCTACGAACCAGTGTATGTAAATCGCCAGATAAACGGAAGGTCAGAGTATATTCAAATGTCTAAGTAACCCATATCTCACCTGCATACGGCGTGTATTATTTTAATTCCCTCATGCATATGGACGCGCGTGACTCACGGATTTATACAATAGTTTTTATTTGGACTCGCCGGTTTCAGTTTGCATACGTCTCTTTATATTGTACGACAGTAACTTCCTTTACATGCTTTTTATAACTAGCTGTGTTCCGTGGCTTTTATCGTTAATAAACAACGTAACATAACTTTAAGTTGTCATAACTTTTGACAAAGTAGATGGATTTTAATGAAATAACGATTAAATATTACCTCAAGTATGTACAATATATTAATTTAAATCAGTAGTACAGGTTTAATGCGATTTAAAACACACAGACAAATGTACACAAAAAACAATATGGAAATATCATTATTACTTATTTTATCAGTCCTCCAAACTTTCTGCGAATATATTCACAAAAAGGGATATATAAACATCCATCAAACAATCTATTTTTTTTTGTAACGAGGGGGAAACCTTCAAAAGGTACCCGACGCCGTGAGAGCAACGCCGGGTTATGTGGGATTTTCACCGCACTAAAACCCCCCGGTGGCCGTCCTCAGCACTGCGTGGATGACTCCGGGATCTCCAACGGAACACAACCGGAGTCCTCCGAGCGCGATGCCCCTTACGGGCTCTTCCCTGTGAGCATTGGCGCTTACCGTACCTTCAGATGAACGACGGCATACGACCATACATGCCACCGTCCTTCCCGATGTTGCTTGGCTGGACAGCTCGAGCTCCCTCTCTTGCTGCCCGCAACCCCGGAAGACCCCTTTTAGTTGCCTCTTATGACAGGCAGGGGATATCGTAGCCCTATTCTGGTCCCGGAAACTACAGGGACATCATCGAACAACCTAATGGTCCCTGACGTTACCAAGTTTTATAGAAAACTCTCATGACTATCTAAATACTCATTATTTTATAAATACTTATTTTGGGATGTCGTGTCTTTAAACAATCGTGTCGTATAAAACAAATGGGATCCAAAAGTACTCGTTATTTAAAATTATATCCGTATAATTTTCCTATTTAAAACTTAGGCTTATTGTAAATTGGAGTAATATAGCTCTATCACTTTTAACTGCGCTATCATCCAGATTCGGTAGAGATTTCCATAGAGATAATGTTGAATAGAACTTTCGTGTGCCAAATGGCATTATTTTTAATAACCTAATAGTGTATACATTTAATTATATAAATATTCTCATTATTTACATATCACACAGGTCCAGGATTGAACCCAGAAGCCACTATATGTCAGGTCGGTACGGTCACCGCGCCGCCACGTGCGTCGTCGCGCCTATATATGTACGTGCTGAAGTTAAATAAAAGTCTAGTTTAGTTAAAGCCTGCGGCAGAAGAAACATATTTGAGAAGATACACGAAGACATTTTGTTATCAAAAAAGCAATTGACCTAAATGGTCAATTGCTTTTTTTGTTATAATAGTTTTTATTTTAATATGTCATAGTAAGACACAAATATTGTTTTAAAGTTAAATCGGAAAAGGGTTAAATTAGAATGTAAATATGTGTATGTGCCTTTTTTATTTTCAAGGGAGAAACCTACAAAAGATATCCGTCTCCATAAGAGCGATGCCGGGTTGTGTGCGATTTTTACCCACTAAAACCTCTCCGGTGCCCATCATCAGCGTTGCCAAGAGAAATCCGAAATCTCCAAAGGAACACAATCGAAGTCCTCTGCCCGCGAAGCAGAACGAAGCCCTGTAGCCTTGCGTGATAATAGCACTGACTTAGCACACCACAATTGACTAATGTCTGCATAATCGCACTCTCCTGCCTATTCTACGCGATTATAACTCTATAGCGATATCTTAGACTTACTCTGTGATTTTCAACGCTTTCTAATAGTTTTATGTCAGAGAACTATTATATTAAATCACGTCACAGTGGGGGTTTATCTGAAGTAGTTTCACGGCGTAAAGCAACTTATTTCTGTCATTGTCCGTTACTATTTAACTTGCTTAGTACTACTTAGTATGTATACTTGTATATCTGTTTAGAGGTAGTAACATATCTATGTATCTATGTAATTATACTTGGTATTGGTATTGTTTGATATAGCAAAAGATGCAGGTAGTCTTACCTGATGATAGGTCACTGGTGGCCATTGACGTGTATAAAAAAAACTGTATAGACTGAATAAACTGTGTAACTGAAGTAACTGTGAGTGTATCATAGCCCCACACTAGGAATTTCTTCTGTGTCGTGGGTGCTATGGTCACTCAAAGACGAATACACAAACACCCAGACCCAGATTGAATAAGAAACTCAATTTTCATAAAAATAACGAGAGAAACTTATACTTAATTTAAACTAGTAGTCCAGTAAATTTTATACAGTTTCTTGAATAATAAAAAAATCAAGACAAACGAGATTGGATGAGATTCGATTCGAGTCCTCCCCTCAATGTTTCACGTAATTAATGGTGTACGTGTAATGTAAGTGGGTATTATAATTACATAATCTGCTGACCACTTTACATCAGGTGGGTTCCATAAGCAGACAAGCAGTTTTATCACAAAAAATTTCAAGGTGGTAGAACTCTTTATGGTTCGACTCCGGAAGCACCACCGCCACACCTATTTCAGCCTAATAATAGCAGTGTTATGCGCTGTTGTGTTCTGGCATGAAGGGTGTGTGGTAAGGGAGACATACTTTTCCGAGGCATTCCATCTTAGTCCTCAGGGGTAGCAACGCATCTGTGGCTAACCTTAGGT
>MOOZ01000138.1:227869-240413 GCA_002930495.1 Cecropterus lyciades | reverse complement strand
CTGGGTGTTTGTGTATTCGTCTTTGTGTGTCCATGGCACCCACGACACAGGAGAAAATCCTACTGTGGGGCTATGAGTGTAGAAAACGTTACGTGTAGAAAACGTTACGTTTAAAATGCGAATAATCAAAAACGCCCCCAAAATATTGTCAAAACAAAAAAGAGTTTACATAAATAATGATAAAGAAAGATTTTACGAGTTTTCTGGATTACGAACACGATCCGTTGTGACCTTAGAGTTAATGATACGAATGTATCAGCTAATGAAGAACCAGAGAGCTGGGGTATTATCGGCACCCTAAAAAGATCGTAAAAGCCCCAATAAGCGAGGATAAAAGGAATTCCTGAACGAAATAGGACTGGTTTCCGGAGTAAGCCCCGCTTTTGGTAATGAGACGGCAGAACTTTAAATGGTTCGTATTATTTTGAGAAGATTTGTAAAGTAAGCTCTTAACGATCCGATCCGTGAATTCTTGCTATGACTGGTTTTCTTGTTCAAAATATTTAACAATCTGCTAATTATTCTTACTTATCTGATATTGATTATTAATTGTCATCAATAAAATGTATACTGCACTGCATATAAACATGATGTGAGTTTTAATTTAAATAAAAAATATTATGACAGCGTTACAGTAAGAAGAAAAAACTTTGTATCTTACTTTATTTTAATCAACAAACCCCTTTTTATTTATCAAAATTGTCCTATTGCCTGGGTCTTCGCAGGGTGAAATGAGTTTTGGTCACTGTACCATACATCATATGTCACCAGTCATATAGTTTTGTGTTGTCTACCAAGTGCGGATTGGTAGACACTCCTGTATTACTTTTGTTTTGAGTTTTAGAGAACCGACAGTTATTTTCTTAACTGCAATTTTTATTTAGTATCATTTGTCAGTTTTATCCTCGATATTGTCATATCTTAGACACCACATACATACAGTACGAATAACTTTCGATACCAATTTCATTTTACTGGCAATGTCAGCGCGTGCCAGAATTACTAAAACAGCAAACATCATTGTGTTTCACGGCGTTTACACGCATGTAAAAGTGCTATGTAATTGTGTAGCCACTTATCAATCTTCTACGCTGTCTACATGTAATAGAGACACTTGAATTAAAGCTGTTGGTAAGATCAGTGAAATCGATTTAACAACATACATTTCATACACGTCTAATATTGTCGTTATTTAAATGGTTATGCACATACCTATATAATAAATAGTATTGAGTTGTTTCAATAAATTATAGTTATGTTGTGGACGGAAAAGTAATTTTGATTTTTTTTACGACAAACCTCAGAACCAATTGTGATGAAACTGAAATCGGAGATAAATTATCTTCGAAAAAAGACATGGAGAAAGAAAGAATCATTGAGAAAGAAATGTTTTTAAATTTACAATTGAACGAATAGACGATGATTGCCAGGTGGTAGAATATCATTGTGGTTCGACCGGGGGGTACCACCGCCACACCTATTTCTAACTTAAAGCAGTTATTGCGTTTTGGTGGAAGGGTGTGGTTGGTGACTCTTATATGAGGCGACCATCTTAGTCCTCAGGAGTAGCAACACATCTGTGATCGACTTCAGATACAACCGATGTTCTATATGAAGTTGCTTATAGATAGATATCAGGTTGACTTATATTTCAATCAGATAAAAAAGACGCAAGTATACATAAATGTAAATGAATACAAAGCCTTAGTTATTTATTGAATTTATATCTAAAATAGCACATATAACTAACTTCCAGTTAATCAGGGACTACGTCGCAGCTGCTTAAAAGTCTTAAATGCAATGTACGGTACTTTATTAAAACAAATCAAAGTGATACTAATAATAACAATAAATTTCTAACTATTTAGGGACGCATCAACTAATAAACCTCAACGATATGATTCGTCCATGAATTGCGTTGAACGACATGATTGTCTATTCCAAATTGATTCCTCAAGTACTGACATGCTTTCTCCGTGCCACCGGGGCTTCAATCAACCAATTACAAAACACAAGAGGATTTAGCCCATTAGCTCATTGAAGGAAATTAACAATTGCTTGAACTCAAATAACTCGTCAAGCTAATTCTGTCACGTCAGTTATCATTTGTCTTGGAACTCGAGTGACTCTTGTGAAATATTATCGTGTATATTGGGCTAATTATTTATTGTTTGGTCAATCAGTGGTGATTGAGATGAATCTTTTTTATGCCAATGTTTTCACGTTTGGTTCAAAAATTTAAAATATCTCTACGGTGTCCCAATTTAACGACAGATATTAAGATATTCTCATGAAATAAATAGTATCAACAAATATTAAGACATAATAAACCGTGTTTCAAATAAACCTACCCAACTTGCTATTTTCAACAAATTAACGATGCAATTAATATTTTACTCCAGAAATGCAAATTTTCAGGATCAGTATAAAAATCGCAACAATATAATGACCTGTTGGTACATAATTCAAACGACCCATAAAATGAAATCTTTTATTGCTAAGCTTTATTAAATACAGCCTAGATACAGATTACTTATTATATCTAAGTATCTTTTATAGCAGTTTTAGTCCACGCCTATTAACCATGTCGACTACTTCAAACAATGTTTATTTTAAAATGTTTTGATTATCTGACAGAGCTAGCATCCCAAAATTATATAGAAAAGTAATTGATTTAAATATAAGTTTATGTATCTTTGATGAAGGTAACTCCGCTCGAATAGAAAGTTTTGAAGTTACTTTTAAGCTGCACCAGAAAATTTTGAGATTAAAAATCCTTTACAGCAGGTCAGTATACGAGTATGCTTACGTTAACCATAATGCGATTGATTAATTATTCAAACACGATCAGATGTTTCGAAAGTTAATTTAAGTTACATATGAAAGGTTAACTTTTAAGGCAAGCTGCAAGAGTTGTAAGCGTTGATTTGTTATCAAGGGATTATGTTAATTACATTACTTTCATTTGAAATGGACAACGTAAGATGTTTGTGGAATTAATCTTTTAGTTTTCACCTTGGTACTTATATACTCACTGTAATCTCTGGTATGACAAAATAAAAGCTGTGTCGGATCAAAGATATTTTTGAAAAGCTTTCAAGTTCCTTTTTTTAAGAGTTTGAAGACACTTAACGACCTTTTTATTTTTTCAATTATTAAGTCAGTTTCTTTTATTTTAATTATTTAAAAGATAATGACTGCCTTACACTTAGTGCTCATTAGAAAAAGTGCTGTTTACATGTACTAGTTAGAGATACTTCGCAGGTGGTAGGTGGATTATAGCGGAAATAAAGGCTCCACTATATCTGCCTCGAAGGTAGAAAAGGGTTGGTAGGACAAACATATTGACATAAAGAATTCCAATTGAGTTTAAGAGGTAGCAAACGCATATTTTGACCCAAAGTAGGATAACTGCCTTATCTTTATTCGATTCCAGATAAGTGGTAAATATCTCTTGTTAACTGCTGAGCTGCCAAGTTATGTTACTTAAGATAGGTTTAATTTAGATAAAATAAATAATTATTCTAATGTACCTTAAACTTTCCTACCTAAACTTTACAAACTTTAACAAAGAAATATTCTAATGCACTTAAATAATTTAGAACACAATTTCACAAGTGACGGTTAACGTGTTAAATTGCAGAATTGCTTCAAGGCCAAGTGCGACACACGATAAGAAGTGGTTGATGGATGCGGCGGCACACTTAGTCACATCCTCCCAGATAGTCCTGACTAAGAAATATTGCATGTAATGATATCATTTCATTTGCATACTAAGTATCTCTAAGTATCTTTTGACGTATTGTATAAATTTTGGGCTTTTTAATAGCCCTTTTTACCACGTCTATTGTCAGTGCTAATTATTATTGTCTACTTAAAAACAAAACTTTTTTATCTTTGAAAAGAAAATTAACTATACTTTTTTACCTGATAGAAATAGCACCCCCAACTTAACCAATTTTTGTGGCAAAGCCAATTAACCATTTTGTTATAAAGTCAAAAGTTGGCAGGACCAACTCCAGTAGTCAAACTTTGGGTCAACTTTTATATTTACGTTTTTAGTTAAACAAAGTTTCAGCAAACTTTAATGAAAATAAGATAAAACGAAAGTGACAATACTTGCCGCTATTGGAAATAATATAATACTTCCCGTAACTTCAATGATTTTCCATTAAGTTGTCCAGAAAGGAATTTCAAAATCATTAGCGCATAGACGGCTCTGGATTTATATATTTTACTGTATTTATTTTAATTCATGTAACATTACAGTAAATTACTGACATAAAATCTATTTTATGATCACCTTAACGATTACATTCTCCAGGCATGTACGAACAAATTGAATGTCGCATAATTGTGACTCTCACGAATGAAAATGGACCTTACCTTATGGAAGTGCGGACGAAAATGAAAGAAGAAATTCAATACTATTGCCTACTGGCTCTAAGTTTAAATGTTGAGAGAAACTACATCCTGTTTGTATTCTAAGTAATTTGACGATTCCTAAAATGGAATGCATTGAATGAATTCTAGTATACAATGATGTATTCAATAGATATAACGATTTCCATACTGCAACTGTGGTAATGTGGTAGTAGAGTGAAAATGACAATTTCCTGAATAGTTGCTATTGGCTTTTAGTACCGTAATAGTGACAACATGCCTTAACTTATTCGTAATAAAGCATTATAATTTGAAACTGGTGATAATTTGAAAATCAATTTATATACAATTATAACGATTACGTAATAAATAATGCAATGCAATAAAGCAAATGACAGTCTAACAATTGTAATGGTGATATCTCGAGGTTCAAAATTGTAATATTTGGTTTATTATAAAACACTCAATGATATACAATAAATAAATAAACAAAGGGAAACAACAAATCATCGTATTCTTATTATGACATAATATTACTTATACACTAACATAACACATTGGAACTATTAAAATTATTTGGACACTTTTTGAATATTTTTAAAATATATTGAATTCCATGCTGCGTAATGTGAGTTATGAATGACAAAGTATTTTTATAACTTAGCCGCATATTTAATATATTTAAAACTCTCTAAATCCCATTCAACTCTAAAAGTAAAATCTCTAAAAGTAAAAAATAAAATCATGTACCAAATATGGAAATAATTATTTCATGAATAGTCAAGATTCAAATAGGGCAGGAATTTTAGAACGATAATGAAGTAATTTAAACAAGAAGGAAAACCTTGAACCTGTCAACAGATCTTCTAGCTAATTTCAATGTAAAATAAACTATAATAGATACTGATAACAATACACAAGTATGGATCAAGATTCAAATAAAAGAGAAAGAGAAATTCAGATCAAAAAAAGGCACATAAAGTACCCAATGAAATCAGAGTTGGGCTAGAAAAGAAAATAACCAAAGTACATCAAAACCGAGAGTCCAGACTTATTACCGAGAGTGGTAACATTCGCACAAATTCCCGCTTTCGACTATCTCTCAAAACTTCCAACGTTTCCATCCGGTTTTTCTGCGCTTCAAAAATATCTGCATATTTCATAGCAAAGTTTAGCTTGCATGCCTTCGCTACATTGTTATTGTTTCTCCTTGTTTGAAATTCTAATTTCTTTTGGCATCACAATAATTTTAATAGATACATTGTTAGGAGTTGTATTGAGCTTTGTGGTGTGCAACTATGTCATGTATTTCATTTGCACGGTTTGTACTGAGTAGATTGTTCTTATGATAATCATATCTCTGAGATCGTACCTGGAAATTGTTTTCGTTCCTATTTTATGTATTCAGTTAACTGTTTCATAAGTTTCGACGAAGATTTTATTGCTTGGTTGTAATTGTATATGTATTTAATAAATATCTCAATAAAACATAGAAGTATAGTTTAATGATTGTTGATTCTAACGGAAACCTGTTAATTTTTAAACAAAATAAATTATTAATAATTGGTAGGATAGTATTGATAAAAAAGCAAAAACGAATAAAGAAATCAATTAAGATTATAATACAAGTACACTATGCCCTATAAATTAAACTTGAATCGTGTAGAATGCTGGTTTATATAATACCTTGTCGTTCGATAAAGGACGGAGGTCTAACGGTACTGACTCCTACGGATTTCCATGTAAATGTTCGTCAAGATAAGTCAGCGGAGTGACGTGGAGTCTCAAACCCTGGCTTACTGCGCGATAACCCTCGCATGTTCAAGTTGATTGTGAGGTCATGAGTCCTTTTCTTGGTAACCCACGCAAACTGTTCATATCAATTGATCGGTTTATGTCAAATTTTGCACAGACTTAAACTTGTTGCATTGAAAGTGTTCCTAAGTTATATATCAGCTTTTTATTGATTTCGATGTAATGTGTAGTAATGTAAAAGTGAAAGAACCCTTTGCGATCCGACTCTTAAAAACAACGGTGCTGCTGTTTTCTGGCTTGAAGGGTATAATAGTTGAGAATTGTAGGATAAGTATCCAAGGCGTTCCAATTTAGGCCTCAGGGTTAGCAACTAATTATAAAAGAGACTCAGTTTCTTAAGTTCTATTAATATCCATGTATGGTAGTGGTGATTTATCGACAAGTGAACTATTTGGTTGTTTGCTTCTTCTATATTATAAAAAAGATAAATTGAAATAATTGGCACTAACAAAATTATTTCCATAGGTAGTATTACTTATTCACTTTCTTTATAAATTTTCTATGAGATTACGTAAATGTTGCCAAAAATATAAATAAGAGCTTGATTGGACAAAAGAAATAAAATGATTCTCTCCTTGTACTGCATTGTGTTCTTCAACTTGAAACAATCAGAAGATTGGATCTTCGCATATAACGGGTACAAGCAACCAGTATGATTGTAAGGTCACATGTATAATGCATAAAACTCGACCTAACTCGAATCCGAATCAATCCAACGATACTCGTATAATGCGGACGGGCAAAACAAAAAGTGCCTACGTAATGAGGGCGAGGATGAACCTTGTTTGCCATTCCTTTGAAGCTCCGCATTTCGTGTTATTGGCGATATTTGAATCCGAATTACGTAAGGGCTCACGAGCGCCGAACAGTAAACTCGATTTCATAACATATCCTCCACGTATAATTTTTGTTTATTCTCGATATTGATAAAATGATATGGAAAAATAAGTAAGTTTTACACCACAATTTAATTAAATATCTATCTCACAATATACTAAATCCTTAGTAAGTCATGACTTGGTAACATAACAAACCGAACTGAATATAAAAATAAATAAAAATCAAATTGAATGTTATTATGAGTCAGCAGACTTAATATATAAGTCATAATTTCCGTGTGTCTCCCCTTCAATCACGAGATATCTTATTTTGGCAACGCTCGGCAAATTGCTCCTAATCTCTATTGGGTCTCCCTTCATTCCGGATATAAGGCCCTCATGCTATTATCTACTACAATCTATAGGGAGAGACGATGCAGCGATTAGCGAATGCGCTTGCCCGAGCGTATACAACCGTCTGATAAGGGTTCGATAACACCTAATGCAGATGCCTGCTATCCCATGCCTCTTTTCCATCAGTTCCCACTCAATTATCTAACGAATAAACTTGCAACACGTACATTGCGTCTCAGCTATAGATAACGGGCGCATGTAAATTAGTAAAAACGGTAATGGGCTTCCGTTTTCGAAGAACTGTAACAAACCAATGGTAAGATCGCGTGCGGTTCGTCCGCGAATATGCTAATTTTGGTGTTACGAATAATTGTCTGCCTACTTTTACCGGTCTAATATCAGCAAGCAATAAAAAGTGTAGGGCTCAACGAAGTGAAATCCACGTCTTATGCATTAAATTCCCTAAAGAGTTCCTCAGGGCACGTTTGTTGAGCCAGTTTTATTTATTCGTCATTCGAGACTCGAACTCGTGTTTTCACAGCAAATACTTTTCGAAAGTTAAACGTTAAATAGTTTCTTGTTTTTGGTGCTACGAGCTGTTTGTAAAGCATAAAAGTCTTGTCGCTAATTTTCGTTATTTGTACGCGAAAGTACTGCGACGTGTCGAGATTTCCAAATATCTTAAAGTTTGCGTACACTTTGTTTGTTGTTTGCGTTGCAATGCTCTTTATTGTCTTGTTAAGTTAAGTGGTGGTATTAGTAATTAGAATTATATGTTTGACTAAAATATTAAACAGCAATACATTTAAACAGAACAGTGCATGTTCTGCTATCATTAAAACGTAGCTTAATTAGATTTCATCATTAATGATAATAAATACGATGTTCTATAAATTAAGTACCGTCAAAACGTATTTCAACAAAGATAGGTACGTATGAAGTAGAGAAAATCAGCGTTCTTAATTAAGGCGAAGTTGTAATTTAACCTGCAACTGTAAATATTTTCGTTTCGCAAACTTAAAGCGAAGCTTGAAATAACGAAATAACAAAACAAAAATTATACGAAAATTCTTAATAAAGATGAGCAGTAAAATTTGAAGCAAAAAAAAAACAAAATGGAAAACCGAGATGAAATGTGGAGCAAGAGCTGAATGGAACGGTTTGATAATGACTGAATTTATTTTAAGGTGAGTGGAACATCCTTATTTACTTGTTCTACCATTAGCGAACTTACTATAACTGATGAAATATTATTCAATTACGAAACATTAAATAAACATATTTTAATATGATGAATTGTATATGAATTCGTGAAGTTTGATAAATATATACAAATAAGTCATAATTACATAGTCATTCTTTTATGTTAATATAATGAATGAGTATAATAGATCATTCATTATTACGACATAATAAGAAAAAAGTATTATTTTCCTTAATTTATATTAGTGTCGAATTGACATATGCAGATATTAATTTCAATTCCAGTGCTAATAAATTTATTGAATCAGTATAAATATTAATTCGAATTTTGTAAACTAAGATCTTCAAATACCACACCATTCCTTACTTCAAAATATCGCTGCATATTTTCTTGGCTACACTGTCACAAGTCATTTATAGTGAGTGAAACATCCTTATTCCAGTGCCATACAATGTGCATTATAAAACAATGGACAAGTATTATTGTTCTACAGTTTGTTATTATTTTTAGCGAATAAACTGAGGGCTTTGTTATGGCTATTCTTGTTGGTCGGAACAAGGAATAAGCGGTTATCGTTACTTCTTATTGGAGTAAGTTTCTTACAACTCGATTATTTTTACTGCGACTTAAACAGCTGCTGTAAGTTAATGAATTTTTTTTTATCTGTTATCTTTTAAATTATTTTACAATATAATGATACAGAATGTCTCTGGGTTGATTTAACAAATTAATTAAACTGCAAGTATTGACGATATAGATCTATATAGATGAAGTAATAATTTAGAGCAATTTTAATAGCCATAATAAAGAATAAAAAAAAACTATTTTTTGCGTAAGTTTAAGCAATTAAACAAAGTTAAGAATTTATCCAATGCCAAATAATAAGCGTCTTATGGCAGCAATAATACCTATAATTGTTTTTATACATAATATTTTACTTTATAAAACACAGGTTCAAGGAAATAAACCAGAAAAGTAAAAAGCAAAAAATAAGTAAAAACAATAATTTAAAAAGGTATTTTTTAAGTCGCTCCGCCTATAGCTACTACGCCGTTTTTCGAATCTTTTTTATAGCGAATTTCATTGTTAACGATTCAATGGCCGTACTTTTTTCAATCGCTTCATCGCAAGTGTTGAATGTTATGAATGATTTATTTTCGAGCTTTGTGTTCCGATTTGAGTGTGTGATTTTATTGACTGCCGGCTCTAAATTAAAATTGTGTAGCTCTGTCACAATGTTTTGGATTGATTCACTACCATTTGGTATAGAAGAGATTTATTGATTTTGATATTTGTCCGGAATTTAGTTCATCATGTCTTTGTCAGTTAATGTTGTTGTCATGACAGGAAACATTGGTACTATTTTTATAAGATTGAAAAGAGAGCATGCCGTCTATCTGATGGTGAGTGGTCACTACCACCCATGGACATCTATAAGCAAATTCATATAGAATAGGAGTTCTATATAGTCAAACACAAATGCGAAGCACGCAACCCTTCCAAACGAAACGCAAGAACTGCTTCACACTAGAAAGGGTATAACAGTGGTACCTCCCAAACCCATTCTACCACCATGCAATTAATTGGTTTAACTGATTGAACGCAACTAAATTATAAATTGCATATAGATAAACGTCATATAAAAAAGAACAAAAATAGTATAATTAAGTCATTATAAATAATTGAAATACCTACTCGAAGATATTGAAAATATTGAAAATTGAATAGTCGTTAATGAAAATGTAAGCGTTAAAGCTCTTCAAATTTCTGTTCATTATAAGACCGTTTAAGTGGTCAGCTCTGGTAATTATCAGTAGTTAATAGTCAATTAACCTTGCAACAAAGTTGGCTAGTAACCAGTAACTTCCAGAAATATGCTTTAGTGTTAGACTATATTTAGAACTACCCATATAAGTTTACAGGACATCTTTTATAGTAATTTTATAGCAATAGAAGAAAATTTAAATATTTCATGTTCAACAACGTAACTGAAATATAAAAGGAGCAAATTAACAACTTAGAATCGTAAATACGTACGGAATAATATAAAATAAAATGCTATTAGATCATTAACTTAAAAATTAATTCGATCCACCACGTGTAGGTCTAAAAAACAGCAAAGTAATCTCTAGCTCATTACACGTAAGGGGCTTACGCTGATCGATGCAAGTGATCTGCTATGTGGTGATAGGGTGACCATATTTGGAATGCAGTTGCAACAAATTCGCGACCTTTTAAAGTCCAGCCAATTGTTAAGAGTTTTATATAATAGCGAACCATAAAAAAAGATGTATGTGTGCAATTCACATGCAGCAGAAGTAAAACTTAATAATAATAATCAATAAAAAAAATCTGAGCATAAGGATATTAAGACTTATGCTTTTTCAAAAATTTATTCAGTAATCACTGCAACCTATATTTGGACATCTTATTTCGCATACCATACGTGAGCTCATATTTGTATATTAGAAGTACTACGAAGTAAAATCGTTAGCGTGATTTATCTAGTTGTAGCGTCGACAACTGCTTTCTTAACGCATTTCGTTCCAATTTACAACGATTCAAAAGAAGTTTCACTTTTAAAAATACTAGTAAGTGTGACAGATATGAACATAATCTATATAAATAATTCCGTCAAGGGGTACGGTAGACTTGATGAAAACCTTACCTAAATAATAAAACATAATAAATATATTGATAAACATACCATCTGGCGGCGTTATTTTTTATAGTTTTGATGTTTTATACTAGATGGCCTTACAAAAATTTTACCTTGAATTTCTACATCACACTGCCGCGCTGTTGAAAACGTGTGTAGGTTCGTATAAATATGCTCGGAATTTGAATTTGGGTATCGCTGGCACTGGAACCCGTATATTAAACTGTAAACTAGCCACTACAAGTGGTGGCGTCTAGCGAACTGGAAGCTTTTACGAGTATCTGCTTCTTAGTCTAAGATGTAACACCTTTTAGTTGCTTATAACTACCATAATATCTTCCCACCTATAGTCACATTTCAACCGAGCGAAACCGAGTTTACATCTAGTGAATTTATAAAATAAATACTACTGTGGGGCTATGAGTACAGAAAGCATTACGTTTTACACACTCATAACCCTACATTCGTATTTTTTCGGTATTGTTGGTGCTATGTAGACACACAAAAACACATATACAAGCAGACAGACCCAGATATATATGGATACGTGTAGCTTATGTTTTGTTATTAATATGAAACATATTTACTAACAAAAGCAATTGTAATACATACGCGGTTAATAAGTAACTAACAACATATTTATCACATATTAACGTCCCAATCAAATACGTACTTACATTGTAATTAAATTCACACATGATGATTGTTTTAGGAGTTCAAATCAATACTGCATTGAATTCGGATCGTGAAATACCAAATGGGATATTCTTGTCATAAACAACAGGAACGCCGCTTTTGAATCCGCTAGTCGATTTCGAATGTCACGCTGGAAATCTATTTCCATTACAGCTAAAAGTGACATTTAGTTTCCTGGTATGGACTAAATTTGATTTGTTTTCACTGTAATAAATTAACTTTGTTTTTATTTTGTTTTGTTTATCGTTGGAGAATTGTTGCTCAGTAAATATACAATTGGAGTAAAATACATATCTACTGTCTCACTACTGATCACGGGTCTTCTTTCAGAGTGGAAGAGGTTTAAACTTTAGTCCTTGATGCTGGCCAAGTGCGAATTAATAGACTTCACAAGGGGTTCTTCACGTGGACTTCACGTGTCTGGATTCGAACCCCGGACCACCTAGGCTATCATCGCCACAATTTCCTAATTTGCAACAACGTTTATAAGTATTTGATTAATGTCATAACAAACTTAAATCATAATGACTATAAATATAAAAAAATATATTTTCAGCGTCTGTACCAGTCAATTCGACTTCATAAAATGGTATATGCTTGAGTATTTACGTTTGA
>MOOZ01000138.1:204524-216737 GCA_002930495.1 Cecropterus lyciades | reverse complement strand
TTTGATTGAAATCGGTTCAGTAGTTCAAGAGTTTACCCCGGTTCTAGAGTTTTATATACATTATGTAAACATTGAAATTTTCCAACTGCTCATGATTTACTTGACACAGATTCTTTACACATTCACCAATTTTAACAAAATGTTTTATTAAATCAGCTAATAAGCAGCTAAAATTTGCGAATGCACACAGACCCAAGCAAACTAATGTAGGCACTGCAGTCTCTCGTATTTTTACTTCCCGGCTTTACATCTGCACGCGTGGATAAATATATAAACAGATAATGGTGGAACTCTTCGTACGCGAGTAAGACTCGGCGATTCTGGGCAGTTTTTTTTCTCTGTTTATATTTTTGTACATACATCTATTTGCATTTTATTGCCGTAGTAAATAACATTTTTTAGATTTAAAAGAGTTTATATTTCTTAAAATATGCTACTTAAAACATCCATGACTGAATTGATTCAATATTCAAAATTTAAAAACAAAGAATTCTATTACAGTCTACAACTTTAGTTATTTTTTACATTCTTTTACTTACATTTTATGTATGTTTTATTTATGTTTGATATGGATTAATACTGAACTAAAGAAAATTGCTTTGAAAATAACGATAGTAAAAAATTTGAATATGAAAACGGTTATTTTAAGTCAACCGTAAGAGATATGCTATCGCGGACTTATTTGTAGCATTTTTATAGATTTTGAATTCATTAGTACATTACACAACAGTATCTTTGCTAGTTTACAGGCGTTCGCGTGGAAACCTCCGAGTTGGCGAAATATTTTGCGACCTCTTCAACATTTATCGCCGTAGTTCTGCTAATTTACATAAATCATAATAAATTATACACCTAAACCTTCCTCAGAAATCACTCCTTCTAAATAAATATGACATACACAATCTTAAAGAAGTAATGCGCATAAATAGTATATACATAGGTACATATTAAGGTACTTTATTAAATCAGAGATCCTTGAGTTTTTTCACATATTGCCCTTAAGTAAAACATTCTACTCTACATTTATGTCACTACAAACAGTTTTAACATACTAATATTGTAATGTAACGTGTAACTGTTACAGGGGCAGATGGGGGTATACTTACTTTATAAGGACATAATGCGTGATAATTTTTTTATAGAAATCTTTCTAAAAACGTCTAATTATCGTTAAGCTTTAGATATCTGAATTTTCTACTTTTACATAAGACATAGAGAGTGCTTGAAAATTTCAATGTACAATATACGGCAACGTTAAAAACGTAAACCAATTTCCGACTAAATCCGAACCAATCGTAAACATCGTGCGGTCAGCTACAGACTGCAACTGAAGCAGAACTACCATTAGATTAGATATCAACAATGACAGCTTCGTTAGCTGCAGCTTTCTCGGTGACATTTCTATTTGGTTATTGAGCAACAGAAATGTACGAGTATTATGGGATTTCTATCATTATATGAGTTGAGTATATATTTCGTCTTATTCATATCTTCCATAGATTTGTCATGATGATGCTGAACTGTATATTATAAAGTTAAATTTATTATACGCCTCGGGTTGAAGTGTAAATAAAATTGAATAAAAAATGAGCTTTTTTATAGTATGGAAGTAACAAACGAGCATGCAGCCCACCTGATGGTAAGTGGCTACTGCCGCCCATGGACATGTGTAATCAATCCTAGGTAAGATCAAAGTCTCACCTAAGGTTAGCCACCGATGTGTTGCTACCCCTGAGGACTAAAATGGAATGCCTCGGAAAAGTATGTCTCCCTTACCGCACCCTTCAGACCAGAATACAACAGCGCATTACACTGCTGTTATTAGGTCCTACCTAGGTGTGGCGGTGGTTCTTCTGGAGTCGATCCACAAAGACTTCTACCACCTCCAAAATTTAAGATCAGTGAACTATCCATTGCAACTTCAAGGGTTCAGACTCACACATGATATCTAGCTCTAACGTCTAAATCACTGATCTACGACTACAAGATCGATTGCAACTCATAAGACATTTTTTCTGTAAGATTCAAAATCCGAATTTTTGTTAAATTATCGTGAATTCACCCTTTACGAAATTATTTTCAAAATATTATAATAAAATGAACTATAAAATATGATATTAAACGAATTTACTTGGTATAAGCCACATATAAATTGTCATGTAAAATATTTTTTCCTAATCACAATCTATAACAACGTTACAAAAAACAATATAATATTAAATATTATGAACTCACATTTGCATGCCATATTGTGAGATGTTAAACATTTAAATTAAGATCCTATTGTAAACCGCAATTACTGCAAATAAGATTCATTAATTCATTCCTTCATTCAAAAGTATCAGTGACAAAAAGAAATTAGGATACAAATTTTGCAATTTTGTAAACGAAATAAAAATACCCAATGATTTACTACCGGCAGATGATTGAAAGAGTTGACAAGAAGTGTCTACTGAAAATGAACATAATTTTAGTATTAACCCGTGCCTTTCGTGACAGATTCGTTAGCGTTATTCGAATTTAAAATCAAGAGTATTATTTAATGCTGAAATGAAATTTTTATTATAACTGTCAAAATATTTTTGTCTGTATTGTTAAAAATACGTTGACAGTTAAATTTTCCTTTAGATTTCAAAAGTCCATATTTTTCGACTGCAGTATATTTCTTAAAATATTTTATAGGTTGTAATAGTTTTATTAAAGCGTGTTACATCCTTTTTTATCATATGGAAGTAGCAATCGAGCATACAGTCTACCTAATGGTAAGTAACTACTGCCGCCTATGGATATATGCGTTCAACCCTAAATAACATTTAGATTCTTCCCAGAAAATTCTTTGTGGTTAGACTCCGGAAGCACCACCGCCGCCCCTATTTCTGCCTAATAAGCTCTTCAGGCTTATGCGCTGCTGTGTTGAAAGGGTGTGATAAGGGAGATATACTATTCCGAGGCGTTCCAGCTGAGTTCTCAGAAGTAGCAACGAATCTGTAGCAAATTTTCCACTTGCTTCCACTCCTGGGACTTCCATATTATACAAAAAAATACCTGTTTATCATCATTATCGCAAGATATTTTTTTAATTGGAAAATAAAAGCTTCTTAACATCCAACACTTTTAATAAACTAGAAACAAAGTCACAACATAAAAAATCTTTGAGCATACAGAGCTTGTATGATCAAAATCACTGCCAGAGTACTGACACGACACATAAATCTAGACGCAACTACGCAGACGGTTGGACAAGCAAAACAAATACACTTTTATACGGGGGGACAAACTAATTTGCATATGGAAATCGACATGTATCACTGTAGGGAGCATGTGTAAAAATTCGCCCCGCGATCAATATGAAATACACACTGACCATTGCAGTAACGGACTTTAGATTGTTGTTTGTTCATTGTGCATTCACTAAAGAACCTATTTATAAGACCGATATGTACCTTATTTATATGCAAATAAAGATTATTGAATTGTATTGTAAATTTTTATGAGTAACTTTGTTAAAAATATTAAAACAAATAAGCCGACTGCTTAACAATCTTTTTGTTTCAATAATTTAATAGTTTAAGCGCTTTTTGTTTTGTTTTGTTTTATAAGTTTTCTTTGAAATAGTAACATAAAAATTTCATAATGTGTATATTTCAAAAATGGCTTGAAACTAGAAGTCGTACCTCCCTCCACTCCTTTTTTTTCCTTTTTACTGGCCCTATTTTAAAAATTATAATACCTATAGACCAAACTTAAGCGATTCTAATGTTATGTCCTATATCACAATCGCTCAACACGTCAAGTCGTTTAACCTATAGCGCGTACCAAAGATATGAACATACATGCGCTCGAAAAACACCCTCCTTCTAACGCAGTCTGGTAAGAACTAAGTCAACTATAATGCGCTTCTAAGTATTGGATAATATATTATTCTTTGAAAATTCCCTAAGCCTAAAGTAAAAGAATATAATAATGAAAATAATTTAAGACTATATATTTAATTTCTACAAACTGAATAGCTACAATTAGAATTTGTCGCGGTATGTGTATAATCCATTTCAAATGAAGCCTGCAAACCCAGCGTAACAAATTTAAATAGAATTTGATACAGCCCCAAAATAACAATAACAACACTCCCAAACTTTAACCTTGGAATACATATACCTACAATTACTGAACTCACAATCGGTATACCAAAGTCAAAATCATCGGGGGAACACAAAAGCAACACTTCATATTTGTTATTACGAGGACCGCGCGGGAGGGTGCCATTCATATTCAAATTACTTTCAAATCTACAACTATTATTATCCCGACGCATTGTGTAAGTCCTCCGGGACCTATATCATTATTCGTATAGTCCTTCAAATCATGTAAGAGTATTGTCACAGTCTCTGGACGCCGACGCGTGGGCCAAATTATTGTCACGAGGGCGATTCAAAACCGCTTTATATCAATTTACTGCATTTTACCTTCCACAACGATTCAGACCACAATTGATAATGCTACACGGTTTTGTTAACCGTGAATTACATAGTCGATGCTCACGAGAGTTTCGAGTGTTGATTTACAGCCACTAAAAATCTTAAATTTGAATCGTATATTACGAACGATGCTAATAAATTTTCATGGGAAATTATAGAGTCCACCGACATCCATTAGTAATAAAACATTAGTCGTAGAATCGAGAATTCATCGGCTCCTTTTGAGAATAATTTATGTGACGGTAAACATTTTTATGTTCCATTAATGTTCAATTCGATTCTAATATCGTCTATTACTGGCGCCTGGATTCTCTGCGGATGTCCTCTTCATAAAATTTTGTCCCGAACAAACAAAAACTTTTAGCACCCACCCTTAGATGCGATGTTTTTTAAATAAGCAAGCGTTGTTGTGTTGGGATTAACTCCGGTTAGTTGCAAAATATTGACTCGTCTCTTCAACTAGCTGGTACGGGATTTTAACAGAAAACACGATGAAATTTGATATATTCAGTACTGGATTTAGGGTCTTGAATGTTTTTATTATTTTTAAATATAAAACAACTCAATAGAATTAGATTTTTCAATGACTGCGTCAGGATGCATGTTTGATACAAACATGATTTTATATCCATTACTTTGGCACACGCTACCGCCCAAACAGCTTGACGGATTCTGACATATCATTGAAATTGTCTCCGTTTGATAGAGTAGACTTTATAATTTAAAAAAATGGCGCCTGCAAATAGGAAAACAGGGGAGGGGGAAGGATCGACTTTTTTAATATTATGACAATATAGGTATCAAATGAAAGCTAGTAAATAGACCATCCAAAAATATATATGTTGACGGAAACAAATAAAAAGCGCTAAATGAAATAAATTACAGAAGTCAGGCTTTTTCTTTTCATAATAATTTCTTGTTGCTACACTTATTCATTCTATATAGGCAGTGGTGGTCGTGGAAATCTTAAACATTCCCAAATTCTTTTCCCGATCCATATCAATTCCTAACAAACATCATCAGTAAGAGCAAAACCAAAGGTGCCGAAGCTTATAAATTATTTATTTAATTCGTACGTGATTCCAAAGTTTTATGGTGGTCGCAAAAACAAATGTAGCGATTCTGCGGATACAAACAAAAAAAAGCGTATTCGTGCTACCCATGCTTATGAAGACACATCCCATGCCCATAAGAACATAGAATAGACCTTGAAATAACATCGACATACATACATATATTATAAGATACGTACAAAACGTGGAAATAAGTACTCCTGAACAAAGAAATGTGCTAAAAGGGCAAATGTTGCAAATGTCCATAGGTGACGCGACAGTGACTACTTTCCATCACGTAGCCCATCATTAGGCGTAATTGTTAAAAAAAGGGTTCGAAATTATTATTTAAAAAAGGGCACTATCATTTATCTTCAATACTACTTGTTCAATTAAGATATATTTATTTTATTAATATGGAGACATTGAAAACGTAGATAGATAGTCAATGAATATAAGTGTTAATAGATTTCAGAAGAATTTTCAAAATAGGTAAAAGTAAAATAAATGATAATTTAAAAAAATATTGAAAAAACGTTTTTAAAATATCTTATTCTTCCCTCATTTAATATTATGGAGATGCTCAATAATAAATTAAACAGCATCTTAAGATATCCGTTATATTAGGTGTAGAATGACGTCACTAAGCAAATAATGCATAATCGTTGAAAAAAAGTGTATGCCAAATTTAAGCTTAATTATTGGGGTGAACTATTTAAAATAGAGTTGCAAGATTTGATCCTCACACACATACTTCATGTTAATACAAATACACGATAGTAAAAAGTAATAATCCACACATATGTATGGACGGGTAGAGCACACGAAGATTTCCTGTGTCATGAAGAAACTTAAATTCATCATTTTTATTTTATTCCCGACCGAAATCTAACCTGACACCACCGACTGCGTAAGTACAACAACTTTCATTAAGATAGGTAAAAACCGTGAAACTAAATTACCTACCAAAATTGCTTATATCGAAAGCCTAAGATACCCTCATTCCATATGTATGAGCAGATAAGTATGAAGAATAGGTGCCACTTGACACGCCTCGTGTTCCACAGAAGTGAATAGCACTTTTTAATGAGTAGAGTGAATGAAATGTGTGATGATGAATGACGAGGATACATTTGGTAGAATAATGAATGTGTTGGAATCTAGGGATGGATATGCATGTCAGATGTTGCAACAGGTGTTAGTTTAGCGGTGTCACCTTATTTTTTTGAAATGAGAAAGATAACTAAACCCTTTATTATTGCTATTCGATAAAATATATTGCTATTCGTGCTATGTTTTGATATTTGACGATATTATAATATATTGTAGTGAACAGTTATGAAGTAAAACTGATGAAAATGAGAAGAAGAAGTTCCAAATTTGAATCCAAAAAGATGTATTTCTTTGAAAACTTCTAACTGATCAACAATAGTGTGACATAGACATTTTAATAATAAACTCTTCTACGTTTACACAGAAGTATCTACGATCACATAATTCAAATTCAAACAAAGGCGTGGCCAATCACGAGTCAACAAGGAAACACGACATCGACAAGATATATCAAATTCGAATAAAGAGAAAGTTAATTTCGTAGACCACACCTTTGCATGTTCAATATCGATTTTGTATTCGTTACGTGTATGGCTATGGCGCTTATGTCATTCGGATTACCCATACAAACAGTTACGGAGTAAAAAGGCTATGATGCCACATTATAAACTCATATCACCACGCATTTCCGCTGATGGTGCTAGAATGATAAATTCCGGATATGACAACACTATGGCTATTGTTTCAAAGGCAACAATGCAGACAGACGGACAAAAAATAGAGGGACAAGCGGAGAGAATAAATCTAAATCGCATTTCAAGTCGAGAACTGGTCTAAGCGCATTCGTTTTGTTTTGTGGCCTGTCTTTCGTGCGGGGAGCTATTGACGAAACGTTATATGAAAGTCCTATTAGCTTTGAAATATTAACAAGACGTGACTCTAAAAGGAAGCGAGCGAGACAGGGTGACTATGAAATATATCTTTCAAATCATTGTACTTTTTATGAATTCGAAATAGTAAGCGATCAGGCGTCCATTTAGTGGTAAGTGACCTGATATCAACCACAATTTCATTGTTAGAGCAGATGATGAAGATTCAACGCATAGTACCTATGTACAAATATCTCTACCTTAATACACGTTACATATTTACATACATCAGTGTTAATTGCTTTAAATCTTAGCAATAATAAATGCGAAAGTTTCTGTGGATTTCTTTATTCGTTTTTATGATTTCTAGATTAGTTTTTCTTTTACAAAAACTACTGGTCGAAATTCGGCACACAGATAGTTTATCACTTAGATTAACACGTAAGATATCGAGGTAGACGTGACCGAAGCGGGCGGAAACGCGGGAATAACCTTGTATAGTAAAGAAATAGTCATAGTGATATCATCATAATCGGACCACTAAATAAGTTTTCTACTCCGTTAAAAACTTCAATGATAATATTTCTGTAATTCACACTAAAGTTGTATCTAGTGTCCATATTCAAGATACAACATTGAGCCAGATAGATGAAGGTAATGGATTTACAGTAAGCGAAATTCCAAACCTGAAAACTTAATCCGTTTCAAACCATTACCACTAATGAGATTCCCAGAACACACTCACGTCAATACATCGATGCCAAATAAATTAAAATTAACGATTCATTCACATACTGCAAGGTAACATAACCCCGTATTTAGATTTTCTAAAATAATGATCATAAAATGTTTAGTAATATGGAAAATGAATATTAATAGATTTGTATTTCAAAGTTTGTAATAACGGCCATCGGTTTAAATGGGTCCCTCGTGACGCGAGTATTTTGTTACCGCAAATAAGGGTCTTGTTTTATTACCGCCGGGTACTTGAGAGAGACTATATTAATAAATTTATAAATTAGAAACTTTATAGAGAATCTGCTAACGTGTTAGAAATACAGTTAAAGGAAATGAAATACATACTTTTTTAAATTATTTATTGTATTACTAAAAAATTCCATAAACATGATTTTATAAACTTAAATAAAACTAGCAAATATAAGTAGCAATCAACCTCAGAAAGGATTTGACTTCCATCTGAGATCAGACAAACATGTATTGCTGCCAAGGAGGACTAAGTTGTTCTTTCATGGTTCTTTAAAGTGTTCCTCATTCAACAAATCCGCATTCATTCAAATCAGCAAACACACAGCAATTAACACTGATGTTATTAAGTAACCGTATATTGTAACCTACTGTATTCAACGAAGTTATTACCTAGTATTATGATAATACTGAGTGTTAATTATTAATCAGAATGTAGAACAATAAACTAAATGTTTCTTTCAGTATTTATTTTTTATTTATCTGTATATTTGCGTTAATATATATTCCGTTTGTCCACACTTACTCTGTTAACTGTTGGCGATCGTATTGCACACCGCTCGTGATACAACAAGGCGGTAAATTCTGAATTGTGTTTGAAAACATAACATAAAGTTTAATTCGATATCATTTCCCTTTGACGGAATTCGAAAACTTTTCTTCTAGTCATCGGAATTAATCAACTTATTTTATGCCGAATATATAATTTGATAATAAAGTTAAAATGTAAATATTTTCTACTAATATTTATGCAGATCTTCAAAATTTAATGAAGTTAAAGATGAGAAAAGTTATGATAAATGTTGAGTCAGTGTAGTTTATTGATAAATTTAAACTCTACTTATAGTTAAGCAACTCATCTGTAATCAACGTAAAATAAAATTACTGTCCTATTTGGAATATGATACAAATATGTCTGAAAATAATTATTTAAAATAACGTGGTCTCGATGATTGTTTTTTTCATAAAAATCTATTTTGATTCTTCTTATTTAAAATCAAAATGACGACCTTTAACATCAATGGAGTTACACATGGAACAATATTTTCCCTTGTCTTTAACACAATTATCCAAAATATGTTTAGTTAGCTTTGATGTGTAAAATAAGAAATGTAATAGGTGAAATGTAAATATAAAGATGATTTAAACACTGTGTCTGCCAATTTTATGTGGCACCAAATGGTTCGTGTAATATTACGCTCAGCGCTGGTTAGCTGGCGCTGGCCAGTTCCTTAGCTTGAACTTGGCTTGACACGCTGCCGCGTATATTTGTATCAAAAAGTAAAATTATTGAAGAGTTATTAGTTTAGAAATTCATATTATTAAGCTCTATTTTAATCTGGTCAAAAGGCCATTTGAACGAACAAATTGAATTTCTATCATTAGCCACCAAAAGCTTCGAACCCGACCGCAAACAAACTCTCACATCACGAAATATCTCTCTCGATATTATTTCAAGCGGGTCCTTTAATTGAATTTGCGGCAACACTCGTGTTGTTTTTAGCACCCTTTTAGCCGAACGTGCCTTATCTGTGTACGTCAAAGCTGACATTATCTGGTGAAAGCCATCAGTGCAAATGCGTCCAATTAAGCGTGCATCACAAAGAAGTAACAGCTTCATGGAAATGTATTCGGAATAAAGCTTTCAATCAAAGAAAATATTTCTTTTTGTTTTATTTTTCAACGACTAGTAACTATTTACAGCGTAGACTTTTAATACTTTTAGAGAACAGTTTTACCTTGAACGTATCTCATGTTATTCTAGAAATTATGTTTCCTTTCTCTCTTTTAGTTTTTTTTAAGTCAGTAGTAAGTTTAAGTCCGTATAAAATATTTTTATATTAATCACTATTTTAACTAGATACTCAATTATGAAAAAATACAATCAAGTAATCAAAGAACGATTTAATAAGCCGTTTACATTTTAAAATACTTTTATTCATGACTTTAAACCTTAAGCCTATCGCCATGGAATTCATGTCACCCGCAGTACGCCACCGACCTCTTAACCCATAGATTTTGTTGGACACTGAGTGATGCATCAATACATCATCTACATACGTGATACGTGAGGCGCAAACGTTAACATGACGGACGGACATACGTACTTCTATATGTAGAACATTCATCGAGAACATTGGATTTTTGGGTGCCTGGTATTTTGGTGCGATTTCTTTTAGATACCAATTAAATATAAGATATTAATAAAATTTTATACACATATCTCTCTGTACTTAACTGTACAAATCAATTCATGTTAACTTATTTTATATTATTTAATAAGTTCAGTGTACGCACTCATTCGTGGTGAAGCTAAACATCGAAATATTTTAAGAGAAAACTTTACTGATGCTTTTCATCTCATTACGGTTTTGAATTCCTCGAAATAGTACCTGCAACTGATCTATGAATACAGAAACTTAATGGATACAACCGATATTTTTTGTTGCAACTACAATATCAGTATGAGTAGTGGGTTAATAAGTTCACTAAATTAATTGGAAGAAGTGTTCTTCCTTCTTTCTAACACAACGCCGCTTTGCATGAATAAGCGCACATTTCAAAATTCATCAATTTTAAGTTAAATATATAGTTTTATTCTTATTATATCACACCCAGACCCAGAACAGAATCTAAACTCATCATTCAGATGTCTCCTGGATGGGGTCGAACCCGGAACTCACTGCGTATCAGACCGTCATGGCTACCGCCACGCCACGCGGGTCGTCAGACATATTTTAAGCTGAATGAGGTATTTTACTACAATATTCATAAGACTATATCCCATATTTGATTAGGGTCAGCGTACTAATATCCCCAGAGATACTTTTTCCTTCGTTAAGTTGCGGAAGATCTCTTTAATACTGAAGACCAGATTAGATTTATGCTTTATTAGTTTTCCGTGATTTAACGGAATCCAGTCGGGGATTACGTTTTATAATAATCACAATTCAGAGGAATAGTTTGTAGGACGTAAGTTACTTCGCCATGAGTAAAGAGAGAAAAGATAATTCTTCTTTTCTTCATTGTGTGCGAAAATAGGAAAGAACAGAAAATAATACAAAATAACATGCAAATTGAGAAAAAAGAAATAATAGATCATGAGCAATAAAAATATTTGAGTTTAGCTATGGCAGTTTTATGACAAATTTTTGACTTGACGTTTGACATTTCTCTATTGTAGTATCCTTATATCATATCGAAAAGCACGGTAATGCTTTACCAAATTCATCGTGGCAAATACTAATGTGTATATTCTATTTGGTTTTTGAACAAAAAAATACATGTTTTATATTTTTCTCGCTATGTCCCGTCATTGTTTTTTTTATCAGACTGAAGTAGCAAACGAGCATGCAGTCCACCGGATGGTAAGTGGTTAATGCCGCCCATGGACATCTGTAAGCAAACTCATATAGAACAGGGGTTCTATCTGAAGTCGATCGAAGATGCGTTTCCACTCCCGAGGATCGCCTCATGTATAAGTGAGCCGGCAACCACAACGCAAGAACTGCTTCACGCTAGATATAGTGGGGCGGTGGTACCTCCCCGGTCGAACTACACTGGTTCTACCACCTGGCGTCGAAATTGGTTTTACTGTCAGTTTTGATCTAGATTGAAATTAAGTATCCCAAACAAATTAACAAAAATTGTGGAAAAGACTTCATTATTTACTAGCTGCGCCCCGCGGATTCACCCGCATAAGTTTCGACGATAATATATAGCCTATAGCCTTCCTCGATAAATAGGCTATCTAACATCGAAAGAATTTTTCAAATCGGA
>MOOZ01000138.1:169277-188681 GCA_002930495.1 Cecropterus lyciades | reverse complement strand
TAGTCATACGTTAAACAACATAAGTGATCATATTCGTTGTCCCATGTATACGATTCTCGCCTTTATTGAATAGTACATTCAGCTCATATACGCATAATTATATTTCGAATTAACGAGAAAGCTGTTGTGCTCGTTATGCAGGTCGGTTATAGGGCTGTCCCTAGTCATATTTTGTATGAAGTCTGTCTATTATCTGTTACTAGCTTATTCCCGCGGCTCTGTCTGCTTTGGTCACGTTTACTACGTAATGAATATCCCATATGTTAATCTAAATCATTATATCGGTGTACCATAGTTTTGCAGGAAAAGTAACAAACATACATTCATACTTCCTCACAAACTTTCGCCTATAATATTAGTTAAATTAAATCGAATCTATGTAATGCTAACTTTTGCGCCACTGTATGTGTTGCGTTTCTGTACGTATGCGCTACTATCCAAAACCTAAATACTTGATCAGAAACCAAAGTTTTTTTTTTTATGATTTTGTTCTTCTGTGTTATAATTTTGGTGATTCCAGCTTCGTACGTAAAGTTTAGAAAGTTATACTTAGTACTTACTAAGAACGTTTTGTAAAGATGGCAAATTACTTTCACTATAGTTTACAATTTTGCTAACCCTAGCCGAGTCGGGTCTGCAACATATAATTAAGCGTTGATTACTTCGCATACTTTGATTCAGGCCTATTTTATGATAATAGACCAAGTGTTAGCCGCTTGTTGCTTTAAACATAGTGATTAGGAAGATCGCGGGGCAAACGTATGTGTAATTGAATTTTATCACCCGGTCTAGGAGATGATAACAAATAATACAGATCCACAGTTTAATATTCATTGTCTACAGGAAACAGGTTTAGATTTCCTTAAACGAAAAAATGAAGAATTGTCTAGATAACATTTCGTCCCGTCATGTTAGTACGCAATTTGTAAACGATTGATTAGAGTATTTTTATATGATATAGCAAACGAGCACGCAGTCCATCTGATGGTAAGAGGCGTCATTAGACATCCCTACTAATATTATAAATGCGAATGTAAGTTTGTTTGTTACGCTTTCACGCCAAAACTACTCAACCGATTATCATGAAACTTTGTACACATAATTTTAGAGGTATTAAAATGGCAGCCAATTTCGTTTGTTTGAAAACGCGAGCGATATCGTGAGTAAAAGCTAGTCTGTAATAAACCAGGCTTAACACTATTGTTATTAGGCAGAAGGCATGATGGTGATGTCTCCGGAGTCAAACAATTCTATGTTTTTCATAAATATAAAACAATAAGTGAATGCATGCAATGCATGTATTTGCATGTAATCCACTTCTTATTTACGTTTTTTTTTTATAGTATGGAAGTAGCAATTTAGCATGTGGCCCACGTGATGGTAAGCGGCTACTGCCGCCCATGGACATCTGTAGTCAACTCTAGGTAAGATTAAAGTCTCACCGAAGGCTAGCCACAGATGCGTTGCTGCCCCTGAGGACTAAGTCGGAATGCCTCTGAAAATTATAAAATATAATAAAACATAAAACACTTTCTACACTCATAGCCCCGCACTAGGATTTACTCCTGTGTTGTGGGTGCCATGGACACACAAAGGCAAATACACAAACACCCAGACCCAGAACGGAAATCTAAACTCTTCATTCAGATTTCTGTCTGGCCGGGGATCGAACCCGGGACCCACTGCGTGTCGGACCGGTATGGTGACCGCTCCACCACGTGGGTCATCAAGTATGTCTCCCTTCCCACACCCTTCAGACCATAACACAACAACGCATAACATTGCTGTTATTAGGCAGAAATACGTCCAAATACATATAAATAACTTATTCTCTAAAAACAGTATATTTATTCAAACCTATTTATCTAAACGAGTGCTCTTATTTAAACTTACAATCAATTAGAAAGTTTTCAAAATAAATCATCTTATTGTAGCTTAAAATTTATATGAAATTTGTTTAAACGAAATAGAAACTTTAAACAGAGAAAATCGTTCGTCGAAAACTTTAAACAAAGAATGTTCTGCAAAGGTTTAACAGGATATCTGAGTACATATATCTAGTAATGATATGAATCACGTATTCTTCCGTTTTGGTTATATTCTGATTGCAACGCCTTTACCAATGTCAATCCATTATAATAAGACCATCGATGAGTTTTGATGTTAACTCAGAAATGAAAAGTGATAATGAAAAATCGAAAATAGGTTTAGAACTTGAACCCTCAACATTAATAACATTACATTATTACTACTACACGTGTCTAGTATTTACATTAAAGAAGATGCTAGCACTGCAGTTTGTCTTTATCTAATTGAACAAGTAGGAATGCGATAGAAGATAAAGTAAAGAATTTTCGTTTCACTCAAGTAAATGCCAAAGTCAAATTGAACGACAAAACGAAACCTAGGTTCAAAGACACGCGACGCAGAACAGAACGTAATAAACCAGGCCTTTTCCAGTAGTTACAATAAAACAACCAACATGCAAATGTCAACGGGACGGATCGCTGCGGGCTGACACGACACGAAAAATCCGATCGCTAAGATCGTCCAGATAAACGTTTGTGGAACAATGTTGGTGTAATGCAGTGTGGAAGTCAATGGGCGTGCCTCATGGATGCAAATTGCAGTGCCGCGGGCGCTAGACAAATGGCTTCGTGAGCCGACCGCACCGGTAGCACACGAGCCGAGCGCCCGTACACAAACAGCCGCGGACGAATATGATGCCCTGGTACTTAAGATTCTGTTCATGAACTTCTTATCAGTCGGTTCATTCATTTACTACTATTTGTTGATATAAATACTATTTATAGATAGATATCATCTTGAACGATGTTGGAGACAACTACGTATAACTGAACATTAGCTGAGCTTTGAAATATAGATTTGGACAATCATTTCTTGTTTATAAGACGAAGTATCAAACGAGCATGCAGTCCACCTGATGGTAAGTAGCCTCTGCCGCCCATGGACATCTGTAATCAGATAAGATCAGTCTTACCTGAGGTTAGCCGCAGGGAGTTGCTAACCCCGAGGACAAAGTTGGTACGCTTCGATTAAATATATCTCCCTTACCCTCAGACCAGAACATAGCAATGCAAAACACTGCTGTAATTAGGCAGAACTAGGTGTGGCGGTGGTGCTTCCGGAGTTCAACCACAAAGAGTTTTACCATCTTAGACCAATCTTTTATTAACGCCATAGAAAGATGTAAGCTCATACAGATAATATTCCATAACCTTGTCAATTTAGCACGTTGCCAAAGTCTTATAATGTAGTGTAGAAGTCAGCGGGCGTGCCTCATGGACGCAAATTGCAATGCCTCGAGCGCTAGACAAATGGCTTCGTGAGCCAACCGTACCGGTAGCGCTAGGGACGCCCTGTGTACAAATAGCCGCGGACGAATATGATATCCTGGTACTTACCGTAAATAATGTTTACGCCACCACCTTGCTGAAAACAACCTTTCCTGTTTCTTTTATCGTTTAATTCCCATTAAGAAAATTATTACCCTGGGAATCTTTTTAATTTAATAACCACTTATGAAATAAAACCATATTAATCTTTGAAATACATCCCTCGTTTATGCGGAATTGCATGTAATCCGATCCGGCAGGTACAAAATGGACCGGAACTACTCAACGCAGCGCCAAAGCATTAAATCTTTTTCAAATTATTATATCCGCTTACCTTTAGAGTCACTCCAAATTATACTCAGTTTACTGAGAGGTTGAATCTGCAAGCAAAGCACCTGTCGTCCAATTTAAATCTTGCTTTACCTCTCGAAATGCAACGTGAACCTGGACCAACGCTGCCTTTGCAAATTGTCGAGCTAAGGAACTAAGTAAATTAAAAATGTAATATCAAGACTTTTGATTGCATTTTTTGTCCCTTACTTCGCAGGTTTTTATCCTTTAAAATTAAACTGAGATCTTACCTTTACTACTTCTGTTAACAAATATAATACCTATTGATTTTTCACATGTGTCTAAATTCTCGCAGGAATAGGAAATGTACGGATCATATTCTGCTAACGCGATGACTATAACTTTATTTCTTTCCTAGATGCCTAGGGACTCGATACATTGACACGGACACCCAATAATAAAACTGGAAAGGATTGATCATAAAAATAAAGTATATCTGAAAAAAAAAAAAATTCTCTTTTAGTAACGTGAATCGCACTATTTTGTAATTGTAGACTAAATTATAAATGTATTATAGAACTGTTGTAAATTTTAACATACTAGCCCAGAACAGAAAACATGAACGTATCCAAAAGAAAGGATCGCCCTAATATTGGTCAGAGTAAGGCAACTTCAATATGTTAATCAAAGACAACAAAATTAAATATCATGTTTTAAAAACGTATAGAAACAATAATTACATAAATGGAAAGACCTGATAAAAGCAAGCTGAACACATCGATACAGCGGAGTTAGTTGCAAGACAAATTACAGTACGGCCTCGTCGACGGTTGAAGCTAAGCATATATAATTCAACCACTATATCGGGCACCGAGATTTTATTACGGCATATTAGTGCTGCCAACACATTATCGATGATAACCATTTAAAAATTGAAAGCCGTCGACGAACAACGTTAGAACAATGCAAAACATTGTTCTAACGTTGTTCATTTTATGTTGTCGATAAAAATTTTGATTTTCCATGTCGCTGTCCCGCTTGTGTTTTTCTGTTTATAGTTTTATTCTGGTTCATTGTTTTGATTAGTAATTATGAAAAATGACCAACAATGGATGTGAAACAGACTTTTACTTTACTTTTGGCATTTTCGGAAATACAAGAATCATTTTAAATGTATGTTTTTAATATGTGATAAATCTTGATTCACTAAAATTTTTTTCTTCCTCTTGAATTGCTAAAATTTTGTAATTCTGCATCGTGTTAAATTTACAATACGTAATACATACATACAAATCAAATAATGTTTAAAATAATACAGTATCACATAACTCGCTGCGGTCATAAAATTTAATAGTCTATCCTTAATCAAGTATTCTTAGAACCTTCTTGCGACAGTATTGAATTCTCATTTTCGTCGCACTCCGTCACAGGTCGCGTCAATAAAGCACGTCGCGTATTTACGACCATTATCGATTTTTCATAAACCGCACATCGATAATAAAAATATTGATAGAACAATAAACCGCCTCACTAGTCACAATAAAAGTGCGCTCGTGCCACTTTTATTTCTCCGCAATACCACTTATTTAGCCTGGATTCTGCCTCTATTTGTTTGTAAGTAAAGAGATAATGTATCGGAACATGGCGGTAACTCAATACCTGTTTTATCGACGGATCGGAAGCTAACTGATGGCGCTCGAGCCCGAGTGAATTATCTGCTTCGAAGACTCTATAATTTATTATGTTAGTGCCGTCGGGTTTGCTAATGCCTTTTTGTGGGGCTTACAACTAAATATGTTTGGATTTTTGAAATGCAACCTGGCTTACTATTTTGTTTGCAGTTTAATTCATATTATTGTTTTCTATATTATCTAATTATATTCCTATGAAAATACGTGACATGCTCCAAATAAGAAGAGATATAAGTAATTTTACAATATCAATGTTTTAATTAGATTCAGGGCTTTGATCTCTTTTGCGTTTTAATTTATTTTATTTTCCATACGATTGACCACGTAAGAATCTATTTCTCTTTATTCCACATCCAGTCTTATATATTAAATTTTATTGAATTTATTCTATACCAAGATTATCACAACAAAACATTTTCAATCATCATTCGATATTGAATTCTGACATTATTATGTCTCATAATGTTTTCTTTGGGTAGCACAAATACAAAACAAAAACCAAAATATGCATTACTTTCTTGTTAAAACTTCATTTTCATGATAACCCAAATACTTTTCACTTTCCATTTGATCAACATCTTAGGTTGCAGACTTCACTTTGTAAATTGGAATATTCAAATTGAACTGCTTCTAATGTACCTTTTTATAACCCTTTTCGCTCGCAGAAAGCAACCGTTACGAAAGATTACTCTTTAACAAAGGACCCAGAGCTAAAAAACCTTCCCTAATAGGAACTTCTGAATCGATTTGCTATGAAGTCACGTAGAATATTAAAACTGTATTTTAAAACGATGTTTTTGTACAAACAGATATTCAGACAACTTCAGATGTAGAAAAGGTCAAAGGTAGCGCGTTTGGTACGATCGGTCACGAGGTCTTAGGAAACGAAAAGGTTTATTGTGAAATTATTTGGGACGGAATGCTAAATTTATAGTAGCTCCTGTTCCTATTACTCGCGTAAACATCGTTACTGTTTCGCAAAAATAATGTCTTTTAGGAACATTTTAACTCTATATAATTGGCATGATTTAGGTTAATGTAATAATAATGTTGTTCTTGAAAACACTATCAATAATTTAAATTTTACTTTAGCAAATCGCAGTTCACTCCTGTATTTGATGATTTTCTTGCCATCATGAAACGTCTAGCAATAAATGAGTGTCAGTGAATTGTAACATCTTAAATTCATTCAAGTGACACGGAGTTTTCAAAACGCACAGTAGGTATTACTGGAAATACGTCTGCAAAGTAACTAAAGTCTGCTCCATAACCAAATAATAATAACATTTCGTTTTACTATATACTTTAGTTCAAAGATGCAGGTAGTTTCTTTCCCATAAAATCTACACATATTAACTTAATAACGTTGTTTTATCGCGTCTATTACAATTACACTTAAGAGAAACATCGTGATCTTATTTATATTTATAGTTTCCTTGTTACGAAGCTGCAATTCGGTTGCGTTAAGGTCGTGACACTCGATAGCGGTGTGATAAGCTTTCATGTGCCCGGCAGCGAAGTATTTTGTATTGTTAAACTTATCGCCTACTATCAGGATGCTGATTGATTTATTGAGTTCTAGTGCTTACTTTGTATCGTTTTTGGGTAGCGATAAGTGAAATTTCAATCATGATTTATTTTTACTGTCTCTGCATATGCGATACGTAAGAGTGTGTTTCGGTTGTGTTTATATTATCTTGAATACATTAGAAGAATCCTCATTGTTTTCGAAAAAAATATGATTCTATGTATTAAGTAAGAAGATATACTTAAAAATACGAGTATATAGATAAATATATTTAGTTAGGAAGACAAAACGATCTATACCATCTATTAAATAACTTGTAAGTAATCAATACAAAATTATGTGTATAAATTGTTTCAAATACCTACATTTAATTTAATTTAAAGTAATTTGTCCAATATCTTATATAATACTGCTTTATAATTCAAGTGTTTGGTTACTAATAAACGAATAAACAATACAATATATTAATAAACAATAATATACAATAATAAATACTAGCCAAACACATATTTTATCTAAAAACTGTGTCTTTATATGGGAAATCGCAATGTCGTTATGGCATTTTCATATATTTTTAGATAATTTCACAATTTATCTTTATGCCAAAGATTTTTAATAGTTATATGATTAGAAGCTGTTTTTCAATTGGTCTCAAATTTCAATCATTAATATTTCTGTTTTTAGGCGAGTCTTCGGTTAACACAGTCAATATGACATTTCGATCTATCGTCCACAGCGTTATTAATAGCATATATTTATATTCTGGGAACCTGCAACATTCATTTACATGTATCAAAATTCATATTCATTGATGCAAATGTAGTAAATGTATTCACGGTTATGACCCGTGACCTGTTGATAGTATAATAACATCGTGTAGTTAATACACGTTTTACTTGATGGTTACTAATAATATAATATAAACAGAGGATGCTAGGGACTAACAATTTTGGTGTTACTGATAAATAAAGTTTAAAAATTATATACATAGAGAATCATATAGAGAGCACTGATAATTAATTTAATGAAATTAATTTCGGCGTACCAAACTGAAAGTCTAGAATTTGATTGCCAGGCACAGACCTTGTTTTTATCCATGCTCATATAAAAAATTGTAAAATATTAAAGATTAAATACATATAAACAGAAAAATAATAAACACTGTATATGTTGTTGTGTAAAATTTACGGACTACTATTTATACGAATAAAACCTATTCTATTACCATCGTACAATCAAGCCTATTGTATTAAATTTACAAAGAAATAACTTTACCAACTTTGTTATTTTATACGCAAATGTGACAGTTTCCCTCATCGTATTACACTGATACGAGAAACAGCATAAACTTAATTTTTACATCCCAGATCTTACTCCGCAACCGCATACCAGCAACTCAATAAATGTACTGCGGAACGGAATAGAATTTTTTAAAACAGTTGAAACTCAATTCTTTAGTCTAGTGCAAATTGGTCATAAAGAAGATAGTGCCAATGCATAGAGATAGGAAGGCGAGCGTGAAGAAATTCTTGATAGCGACGGTGCATTGACGGCGGACGGATGAGTAAAGAGGAACGATGCTTGCATAACAATATGTTACCGAGGAGTCTTATTATGAAGTGGCGTACGAATAACGATGCGTTTACTTATAATAATGGAATTATATGAAACGGTAATGGAATTATTTGAAAAAAAAATGATTTATTTTAAATCAACTTAAAAAATGCGTAACTTAGTGCTTTGAACAGATTTAAATATTTTAAAGAATAGAACCCGGCAAAAGCCGCTTTAAATTTGATAGCCATTTGAGAAAGATGGTAGAACAGTACGAGTCGACTGGGTAGGTACTACAATCACATAGTATTTTGGAACGGTGTCGACTGACTTAAATACGATACGATCCTCTACGTCTGTTCTATGTAATTGGTTATAGATATTCATACTAGTTTTCTTCTTCCATGAAAAATTTACCAACTCGCGCTCGTCTGACGTGATGGACTATGAACTAAATTATTCTTATTTTGATTAATGAATATTATGATACTAATTCTTACTTGGAGACCATTAAACCATAAATGCTGACAAATCTGTTTTTAATGTCTTATACAACTCGCTTATAGTTACATGCTTTTTGTGAAACAAGACCTTACATAGGATAGTTCGTTGCCTACAACAAGCGATCCCAAGAAAAGGTGAATATACAGAGAATTGTCGAAGAAAGGCGCTCCTTCTATGGTTGTCTGTGCCTTGAATGACGACCGCATACACCGTAATGTGTATTACATTGTTGTCCGTACTTACCGTGATGAAATTTTAAAATATTGGCAACAGAATAGCTTTGTGTATATTTGGAAGCAACTTTACATTAAGCAGATTTACTTGTACGTCGTTTTTAATAAGATTAAAGTAGAAAACAAGTCCACCTGATGGTAAGTGGTCAGTGCCGCCCTTGGACATAATCAGACGTAATCGGACTAATAAGTAAATCGGACGTAACAGACCATCTATTCATTATTGTCCCATTGCTGGGCACGGGTCTTCTCTCAGATTGAAGGCCAAGTGCAAATTGGTAGACTTCGCACACCTTTAAAAACTTTTAAAGAACTCTCAGGTATGTAGGTTTCCTCACGATGTTTTTCCTTCACCGTAAAGCAACGATAATTAATTTCTACGGCAACAGACGCCTTGTTAACCTCGAGGACTAAGTTGGAACGACTCGGATAAGTATATTTTCCTTACCACACACTTATTCCCGTATTCACGTTAGTACTTTCAACGTTTTATTTCAAAGATAAAGTAAGACAAATATAAGTTTAATAATTGTTTGTACGGCATTAATACCATACTAATAGAGTACTCGAGATTATATCGTCTATGATTTAGAGCCTTGTCTTATATGGAGTCACTGACAAATGTAAACAAGTGAATAAGTATTATTTTTATCTTATTATTATTATGATTACTGGTAACGTTAAATAATCGAAGCAAACTGTATTTCAATTTATAGTGGGTAAAACGAATGTTTAAAATAGAAATTATTTCATTTACTTCATGTATTCAATAGATTGAAAACCCACTTAAGAATAAGGCCATACTTTTCTCGAAAAAATTAATGAGAACCTTTATAAAGTAGAACCTGAGCCAAATTTAGACAAACTGGAGCGTAACACCTGTACTTATATGCAGTTTTCTACTTGTGTTTAATTAAATGCACCATTTATTTCGATATCTATCTTTTTATTTTCCGTAATCATATCAATATCAACTATCTAAATACTGACATTTTGTGACTGAAACTCTACAACTTGTATTAGTCACTTATCAAAATACTCGTATTAATACTAATACGTGTTAAAAGCAAAGCACACAAAATGTGAAATGACACACAAAGAATTTTGGGATGGGTTCCCAGCCAATCGAGTATTTACAATAAATTTGATTTCTACTGTAGTTCTGAGTATTTATGCATTTGATTATTTGTGTAATACTTATAACAAATTCTACTGTTGAGCTTGAAAAGTGAATGAAGATTATTCAATTTATTCTTTCGCATTTTTTAATGTAACTTGAACACATTTGTTACTAAACCAATCTTTATCCATTATATTTCTGTCTTATAACACCATACTTGAAAGGTGCGGTAAACATAGAGATAAATTGCAACTGGGGGAAACCGAGGGATTTGCGCCTTAGCACGATCATAATTCCTTGTTCAAACACCTAACTACGAAACAGGAATTAAACAAGTTTGTGGGTAACAATTTATGTATGTATTCACCTGCCGCATAAAAAGGTGTATAGATGGTAAGATAAGACAATTAGCAGTAATCTCTAGACATTTATATTAACAGCGATAATTTAAATAAAAAAAAAACGATTATAACAGTGCAATTCGCAGCAATGAAAGAACATATTTACATAATGATTAGAAATAAGAATAAAGAAAACAAAACTCCATTAGTTAAGGTTTTTTTATAGTATGGAAGTAGCAAACGAGAATGCAGTTCACCTGGTGGCTACGTGGCTACTGCCGCCCATGGACATCTGTAATCAACCCTAGTTAAGATCACCTAAATCTCACCTAAGGTTGGCCACAGATGCGTTGCTACCTCTGAGGCCTAAGGTGGAATGCCGTGGAAAAGTCTCCCTTACCACACCCTTCAGACCAGAACATAACAGTGCATAACACTGCTGTTATTAGGCAGAAATAGGTGTGGCAGTGGTGCTTGCGGAGTCGAACCACAAAGAGCTCTACCACCTTCAGTATGACTATTAATTACACTGATAATTTAAAAATCCTACTGATTAAAAATATAGAAGTAAGTCATCACTCATTTAGACAAGATGAAAAAAAGTAACCGCAAGCAATCAAAAATGCGGTAGATCCAACAATTTGTATGGTTTAATTAGGAGAGGTTGTAAGAAATCGGGGGAAGCAATCAACGAGGAGCCTTTTAATTATCTTCGAATAATTCGCGGTTAAAAACGGCAGGATTTAAATGTTCAATCGAGAAGTAACTTTCCTTACGTTTCATTTTCAAAATTAGGTCATTGTTTCCAATATGATTTGAAGAAATAGTTTATGGCACGATGTGAAGAAACAGACAAAAGAACAGATCGCAATTATTATTTTTAGTAAATATTTATTGAAAGTAAATATTTAAGTAATTATTTGATCTATATAAACTTACTTCCATACTTTTTTAAAGACCATAGGTAATAAGAGACTTGAATGAAGATTTTAGTCTTTTAAGGGGCAGTAACGTACCTGTGGTCAATTATAGGACTTCAATTCTCTAAGGGGTTAATAATACTGTCAATGTATACTACATAGATGACAATGACGACTTGTGTTTTATTGCAAATATCGCAATAAATCACATTCTCGACAAGTATGTTCGAACATTCCTCTTGAATGATATCTATAAAAGTTTCGATTGTCAGTTTCCGATAATAATCATTCATTTCAGATTCCATTTTACTTGTTGAGAATTTTAATTGATTAAATTATGATATATTGATTACGTTATGAGTATCTTTATCTGATGGTAGTGACAGAGCAATGAAAGCTCCCGAGGCTTTTACCGTTAAGGTAAGGCACAAAAAGAGCAATCAAGTATGAAATTTCCGTAAGGGATCCGCATTCTCCCAGGTAAATACATAATAAGTAGGAAATGTAATTTGTTACTTGTGTTCCGTATATCATGATATTTTTATTCATTAGCACGTATTTTTTCCTATGCATGCTTTATTGTGAGGTTTATTTGATGTCTCGAAGTCGTAAATGTGATATATAAATACGTTTGTATAAATACAATATTAATAATTTGTGACTGATATGAAAAAGCGCTTCCTTTCAATTATCCACTTGCAACTGGTAATCCAAAATTTCAATTCAATTAAGATTCTAAATATACGTCTCTGTAAGGTGATATTAAGAGTAACGTTTTGACCTTTTGAAAGTTATTGTAATTAGACAACTTAAATGTATAGGATTAGTCGAAAAGTCTAAGACCACTTCATGAATCCTCTGAGCTTACGAATGCTCTATTTTTTGTCAAATAGTCATGAATAATTGAAAAATATTCACATCATTAATTATATTACCATAATAAGAAGCAAATGCACCTATGTATGCAACGCATGCTTGAGCGTGTAATTTTGTCAATATTGATGTATCGCTATTGTTAATATGATGCGGTATGTTTGCAAATTAATTTGTTCTTATTATTTTACGTATAGCCAACATGTAGTGAATACTAATGGAACAATGTTACGAGTTTCACTTGTAGGTTCATTGATGTATTATAAGCATATAAATTAATGAAATGTGTGTTCTAGATAAAGGAAATTATACAATCTAGTTGATTGAAATAAATGAATAATGATGAAATAATTTACTTAATTATTAAATAGTTTATACCAACTTTCTTATCCTTTAACTGCAGCATAAAATCTTGATATTCCTTTTTACGAATATACGGAATCTTGAAGAAGTAATTCTAATTTGTATAAATCCACTTATCGGACACGGCGGTGAAAATTAAGGATACGAGTGAAGGTGATAAATTGTCTGGGGCCATAAGAGACGAGATTGCAATCGCAACGGGTGTACGCATATGGCCTGCAGTTGAGAAAGAATCGCTTGTTTAACACTACACTAACCATGCGGCTTTGCTTGCATTTCTGAGTGAAAATAAACAAACAAAATATCTGGCATATTCCCTACAATTACACTGTTTTATTTAAAAATATTCATATAAACATATTCTAAAATAAAAACAAATTTGTTTTTAACAAAATTATAAAAAGCCAAACTGACAAAAAGGAAAGAATCTCTATTTTGAAATTTAATTTAGGATGACAAAAAATTAAAAATAATTCATACTACAGACATACTTTGTAAATATAATTATATGGAAAGATTAGGCAGTTAGAGACTAATGAAAAAACACCACCCAGAGACTGTAAAAAATACGACAAAGGGTTAACATGCAACTAATTAAGTTTCGGCCGAAACTTTTAGACGCGACCCAAAATTGGTTTTACTTTATGGCTTAAAGCCGAGGGAGGGCATGTGTAATACATTTTGACACGCCGACAGCTACTTAATGTAGAATCGAAATATCAAAAAAATCTAGTAACCCAACTCGTAGATTCTAAGAAATACGTAGATAATAGTAATTATACTTGTCAAATTTGGTATATTTAGTGGCTCTAAAATATTTGCATAATATACTATACGTTGTATAGAATGATATCTCATACATGCGAATTAATTTGAAAACGTTCTTTTAAAATTGATTAGTATATAGGTTCCCTATCTGTGTAAAATATTATTTGTGCATGGCCAAAGATCATGAAATAAACAATACTAGCGTCAAAAACACATAGAATAAAGTTTACGCTGAGGCGATTAAGTTTTTATTTTGACGTTACATAAACTTCCAAAATCCGCCTAATCGTCTATGGCCATTTCGTCATTCACAAATCCATAAACTCACGTGCGTGTAGAATTCAGCAAAAAATTGAGTTAAGTCAACCGTTATCTAAATTTTAGCGTTTCACACTCACTCATGACGTCTAGATAAAGTTGACGCATAGAGCCGTTATAGACGACGCTGTGAGAGAACACGATGACAGGTGATGGGTGAGATTCAGGCTGAGAATTGAAGCATCCATTACTCATTACTGCCCGTGACTCGTCTCAACTTTTATTACAAGATTTAATACTTCGTAAGGGTTTCAGTTCAACCTGCAATATTTAAAGATACATCTGGTTTTGTTTATACAGATCGAAAATTGCACTATGATTTTAGTAATTATTAGTTTTGCTTTTATTGGTGCTACGCAACATCAGTAATGGTTATTTTGAATTTATATGTTGAATATAAATTGCATACGTATCATGCTTCACAGCTTCACACGCGAATAAAACATATGAGCAAATAATGTGATTATTTATTGTATTTGTATATGACATAATTTTGCAAAACATCATTTCATTTTATAATACGAGTAACAGTTATGTTTAGAAAAATATATCAACATGAAAATTTATAAAATTTTCCTTATGTAAGTAAATTGTGATTGTTATTGTCTCGGTCTATAGATTTTTAAAACCTCTTAAAAATCGCTTTTTATGTGACTAATGGTGCCATTGAGTCTAAAGTAAATTCACGTCACCCGTAACGGCGTCTAGATAACACTTGAAACATGTAACCGTTAGTCGCGAAGAGACGGCGATGACAGATGGCGGGTAAACTTAAGGGCGTCGCTGAGAAATGAACGCCCGTCCATTACTCATTACACCCTTAAGACTTGTGCACATCATCCACTTCCAAAACACTTGTTACGAATTCATGTCATAATCATGCTTAATGGATGATAATTTTAATAAAAACTAACCTTAGAAATATACGACGGTCAGTGCGTAAGCCGCTTAAATCTCAAGATTTTCAACGGTAGCGCTCGATGGTTTATCTAGCGCTGCAACCGCTGCTTTTCTTCAAACTATACTCGGTCAGCTGTTTCCATTGAATGTTGAGTAGCCATTGTTTGTAAAACTGCAATCGTTTTACGCTGTGAGAATTGTGGCCTATCGCACCATCGGGATTTCCACGTTTCAAAGGACTTGAACTGACGAGACGAGTGTTACTTTATGTTGAGTTTGTTAGATTGATCTTTCCGACAGTAATTGATAAAAGTTGATACAATACTTGATAAGGGTTCATGATAAGAGCGTAGAAACCGTGATGATTCTAAACTATGACTATCTTAGCTAAGAATTGTGTTATGTTAAACTAAACAAAAGATTTTTAATAAAATCTTTTTAAGTCCAATCCACAACTACGTCAACAATACGTCGACAACAAGGTGGAGGAAATAAGTGAAAGCTCAGTTATTATAATTTCCAAATAACTTACCAAATGATTGAATCGTAAATCTCTATCAAAAACAAAACTCAACTCACTTTGAAAATTGCGTTCTACTAGAAAAATTCTTCTCTATGTAATCAGAAATACTTTACGAACTTAAACAATTCCTATGATGTAACCAGATGGACTACATGTCCTTTATTGTCGCTACTACCTGAAACGAAAACGGCATTCTAATAGATTTACCATAATGAATGAACCAAGTATTTGATTAGGATCTAATAAATATTTATTACATATTAAATATTCTGCAATCGTTTCCATGCAAATGAACATCTACGGTTCACATTTCGTATTCCATACATTTGCTTTTTTCAAGTAACATGTTTCACGGTTGACCTGTTTGCCTAAGAACACATTCCACACAATGTTATGGAAGTTGTAATACATCAAGTTAATGAATGAGGTCTAACATAGCTATGTTTCGAACGTGTTTCGTTCGTAAATTGAAAACGGAAGTCGTAAAAAGAAATTTGAAGACATCCAAGAATGCTAGCCGAAAATAATTTCATATAATATACTGTTAAATCGAAAACAGAATTAGCGACCATATTATATAGCTTTATGTTATAAAAACGTTTCAAATTACAATGCGTTTGTTGCATAGTTTAGTTGTTAACGGTACGCCTTCTAAACATCTGTGAATTAGATCATGGTTTAGAAGAAATCCACGGGGATAGTTCGTGTATTACTTGAAAGTGAGAGAATCTGAGAGCTCCGATAAACGATAAGGTAATAACAGAAGCCGATCCTATCTTTTGTGCCCTTTTGTTACACGTACAACACAATGCAGTTGTAAATTTTTGGGTTCTTAACTCCACAATGTTCCCGTCATTAATCTATGAATCCGTTGTAACTCGAAGCGGGGTTGGGATCTTTTGTACCTGCTCCGCTCCTTGGCCTTTTGTGCAGCCCCTGACATGTGCGGGGCTGCGACAAAAACCGCCTTGTGCAATATCTGCCACGAGATGTCTGCGTTGATGTGAAAATAATACGGAAGAATCCAAACGTAATATACCGCCGTCTCGTATTTCCCTCGACGAGCAGACGCTCTGAGATTCTAATCAAATACAGACTAAAACGTTTTTCTAGTTACGAGACAACGTTTTATGGCCAATCAATCCGACGGTTTGTCTTCGACGTCGTTTTGGGTTATTTTTAAAAATGTCACCCGCAACCTTCGTTTCGGTTTTTCTAACACATCGTTTCCAGTAAGCCCTTGACATGCATTAACACTTAGGACTGTGACGTGCACTTTTTCTGTCGAATCTCCAGATGTGACTGCGTCATTAAAATCTTCTATGGTACCAAAAAGATCAAAAGTTATCTCCTCAGTTGGAGAGACTCCCTTTCCCCCGGCGTCCCTACCCTCTCCATTCCCTAGTCCCCTCTGTTTGGAACGGTCGTGGCAGTCGAATCTCGACGTCGGTGAGGGTCGGACGTGCCGGTTTGTGCGCCCGCCATCGCCGCGCGTTGCCGCGGAATTGGTGGAAACTGTTTTCATTGGTGCCATTTACATACGTGAAGTGAAACTTGGTTTCGTATTCGCATCGTATTCAGTGTGATGTGAAGAACCGTTTATGCATCAACAGTTCACAAACTGAATGGGATTAGTGAGTGACTAATTAGCAGTGTTGTTTGTTGTGGATTACATTAGTGGTGTAAGTTGATTTTTAATGATTTCCTTTTGGCATCCGATGTGTGTAGCATTATTTATTATCGCTGAGTCTACGGTCGTGTTCAATTGTTTTGTCTTACAGATTTATTATGGCTCGATTGGATATAGCCTCAGGTACGAATGTGCATTATATGTTTTCAAAACATCATTGTGCTTAATCGACTTATCGGCTATTTTGTCTACAGTTATGAAGTTATTAAAAGAGTAATAGTAATTTTACTTTTATATACTACTCGATTGAAACTGTTCAAACCGTTTCGTTTAATATTTATTGCATAATTTACTTGTAAAGACAGGATATGTCTAATTTAAAAAATCATTAGTGCTAATTGCAAGTTTAATTTAATTCGTAAGTTATTGTTAAAAAAATGCATATGATTATGAATAATTTAACATATTATAGTGTATATTATTTTCATAAAAAATGGTGTAACATTAACAACTAAAAATATTTACTAATTGCACTAAGTCTATTTTAGACAAATTTCTGAAGATAATATTTAATCCAGAAATCAATAAAACAGATAAAAAAGTGGGCAAATAGTAGCTGAATACAAATTATTCAGTGGAAATGTGAGCCTCTGGTTTCCAATTCTAAGCTCTTAAATACTTTTACATTTAAATATTCAGTAACTGTACCAGAACCGAGTTATTTTGACTAACTGATTGAATTGACTTCTTGATTAATGTAAGCATATTAACATAATCGTCATTTGCACATTACTTTTTGGAATAATTAAGTATTTATTTCGTTTAATCGCGTTTTATAACTTAATGGTTATGATAATATTTTTGAACTAAATTGGATCAAGCTTTGAATAAACAAACCGAAACCTCCCAAAGACAAATACGCGATTCCAACACAAATGCTAATTCATCATTTACAAACCGTCTGGAATCGACCCGGGACTTAAGGTAGGCTTTTGCCAACCGTGAGACCATTAAACAAAACATCATTAACAAGCTTTTTCCTAGCTATTTCCGACAAGAATGCACCCGTTGAGCTTAAAAGCTTTCGAAATTTTACGATCATGGCTCTTCGCGGTCTACTGGAAGTTTTGTCACTTTATAGCTTGAAGTTTAGAGCTGTATCAATGAACTTTCCAATATCGTTCTTCGATGAGTCTCAAAGTCAAAGTTTAAATGTAACCGGAGCTCGGGTAGATAACAAGAAAAGCGTTTTATCGAAAACCGCATAACTTTAAGAGATACTTTGTATTAGATAGTAGTATTTTTATTAGGTTTACATAGTTTGGTTATTTTAAGAACTTCGTCGTCAACCCAATATTGTCCCACTGCTGGGCACGGGTCTTCTCTCAGATTGAGAGAGTTTTAGGCCATAGACTACCGCGCTAGTCAAGTGCGAATTGGTGCAACCCAATATTGCCGCACTGCTGGGCATGGGTCTTCTCTCAGATTGAGAGAGTTTCAAGCCATAGTGTACCGCGCTGGCCAAGTGCGAATTGGTAGACTTCACACACCTTTGATATATTTTTTTAAAAACTCTCAGGTGTGTAACTATACCACCGCGGTATCACTCGTGTTTAATTTTTTTTTTTTGTGATGGATGGCCGTTAATTCTCACATTTAAAACTTGTCGCGCAGTTTTTCAAGCGAATAACTCTCATATTTTATCAAAGTAACCTAGCGAAGCTGATTTTTAGTTTGACATGATCTCTAAGTACCTAAATATAAATTAATGTGATGTCAAAATATGAACAATTACATTAAGTTAATTAAAAACAACTAAATTATATAGACTATATCAATTTCTATAATTACTTATAACTAATTCTCTAATGTACACACACGCGGAAATTTCAGTTTTATTACATGTATGAATATTGATATGCTCTGTAAATGTAACTGAAGTTTGAGTTAGTGACATGAAAACCGTTTTATTGAAAACCGCATAGCTTAAGATACTTTCTATTAGAAGTGGTTTACATCGTTCGGTTATTTTTTACTGTTATCTTATATAATAATTAACAGCGCCTAACTAAAAATATTATATCTGTTGTTTCAATGAATTAAAGATGAGACAATAAGAGCTTCTTACTGTATTTAAATATAACTAATAATAAATTCTGAATTTTTAGTTTGATACTCTCAGACAATGAGACAGAAAAAAGACTAAAAATTCTATATTTTTTCTAGTACTAATATCTATATATTTCCAGTACTATGTATTGCTTATATATTATATGGTAAGGCTATAAATATAATAAAATTTCGAATTAATTCTTACGGTCTGTAGTAGCCAGTTCATATTATTGCCCTAATTTTCTGACAGACTTCCAGCGATATTTTGGAATGTTAACTTAACTACTTGATTTTAGAAATTAGTGACAAAACTACAGTAAATGCAAAGGTAGTACCTACTTATCGCATTATAGATGGATATTTGTACATTAATTACGTT
>MOOZ01000138.1:122249-160596 GCA_002930495.1 Cecropterus lyciades | reverse complement strand
TATCGGAGCCTTCGTAAACAACTAGCGCTTTCTTTTGTTCAAAATGGTATATCACAACATTGTAGTAATACTTGCTGCTTAGAGTAGAGAGAGTAACACTAGAAGTTAACTGGAATAGTAGAATCAATAAAGTGACAAAAAGTGAACGGTACAGTAGATATGGTAATAGGCACAATACGTATAGCAAATAGTGTAGTAAAACAATTTAACATAATAGAGGAGGAGTAATCCTAAGTATAGAAACTAATAAGACTAGACTTCGTTTGCGTTCCGATATAGATACCAGAGTCTTTTTACGTAGCAGTAAGGACGACCACCAAGGGAGTCTTTGTAAGTAAAATTCCCACCTAACCCGACGACGATCCCATAATACCGGGTAAAATTTGCCCCCTTCACAAAAAAAATGCCATAAAGTGCCAATAATAACGTTAACGGGCCACTACAATATAAACAATTTACATTGATAGTTTTAATTCAGGAGTGCTTAGGGTGCGTTGGGCTGGGTTAAAACAGACCAGCTTCATTTAACATAAAACTAGAAGAAGTCTAATATTGATAAGGGATAAAAAGCTTTAGAACGATATTTTTGAAGACATTACCTTTAAGAAACATCAGGTAAACTTCAAGCAATTGTTTAGGGTGTATTTTCTTGTTAATCTTATTTGTAGCTATTTTATTCCCCTTTTTTATGTCACAATATAACTAGTTATGAAGTTATGCGTTGTAACGTTAGAATTTAAAAAAATGCTCGCGTATCAAAAACAACGTATTCATACTGAAAAGTTTGCACGGTCCAAATGATTCAGCCGTATACCGAGAATACTAAAGAGAAAAATATGGCAACCGAAAAAAAATAAGTAAAAACAGAAAACTGTGTTCCAAAATAATATTGAAATAGAATTTTTGCTTTTAAATGGGCACTCAATTTTGTCTCGTTGATACGGAAATGTACAAAAACATAGGGCCACGACTCATTCATAATATTTTGACGTCTGACTTCATTAACGGTTATTGCTAAAATATCAAAACATATAAAAAACACCAACAAATTTATAATACATGGTTATCAATGTAAATAATACTAATTTAATCGAATTTTGACACCACTTTAAGTTAATTAACAGACAACTTGTAGAAAATTTGTCCAAGCACACTGACCCAAGCGTCTTTATTATTTTGAAATCGTATGTGTATTTAATAAACGTTCTAACTTAGTGCTCAGGACCAACAACGCAAGTTTCAACCGTAGTTAGGACTCCAATTGTCGTATATACTAAAGTCGTATATACTAAACAAATTATATAAAAGATCAACAAACCATATTTTATAATAAAAGAGACAAATTGAACGTAAATGCAAAATATTCTTGTAACATGACAAATGCCTCTTTTTACCTCTTTGCACGTACTTGCTATTTAGCATGTTCCGATATTATGCAGATCACGCACTGTCTAGAGATTTTCCTGCACGTTGGACCTGAGAATGAGTGATATGATGGAAATAAAGCGATGTTGCATACATAATATACTATAGCATCAGTACACTATATTCTGAACAAAACTTTGCATTATGAAACACAAGGCGTATGAATTTTAATTAGAGAAAGGTTTGATATTTCGTAATGTCAATTGAAGAATATTAGAATTTTAAGTGATTGATTTTACTTCCATCACTCATGCCCAAACATTACTCAGCTATAAACTTATAATCATTATATGAATGATGTTCAATAATGTAATTGAAAGAAATATACCTTATAATGATATTAATGATTTTCAAAGTAACTTAGATGATTTATTATGTTGGATAAATCGTAAGAAAAATCCGGTTTCGAAAATTATATAAAGTAAAAATTACTTGCAAGTGATAAACTTTGCCATATATGCAACAGTTCACTTTTTATTTCAAATGAAATAAGAAAGTACTAGATGAAATCTTTGCCTTTAGAAACACTTAGTACATCAATAGAGATGTGTTCAAACGTTTCGTATAAGGTAAACCTACAACTCACAGTTACAAAACCTAAGATCTACGACATGTCGAAGATGTCTTGTATGTAGGAACATTCACTTACATGGCATTGAGCCATTCCTGCTAGTAAAACAAATGCTAACCATATAGTGGAAGGTGTAAAAATTGTTTATTTCGCATCTCGTCTTGATAAAAAGATACTTATTAAATGAAATGGTAATGTAGCTGACACAAAACATATTAAAATTATTATGTACTTTATACCTTTAACAACTTTTAACGACAAGTACACTTACATCAAAATCCATAACAGAAATCAAAATTCATCATTTTCCTGACCGAGAATCGAACCTGGAATATTAGACCGGTAATTGTTTCGTTACAGCGATCGTGGAATAAAATGTAATAAAAATTTACTTCAAATTTTATATCCAGCTGTAAACTTTTAAAAAACAAGGCGAAGCAAATTCAGCTAATACTCCACACAAAATTGTGCAACGATTAACGTAGTCAAGAGGATTTCGACACAAAGATTTCACGGATACAAATTAAATTTATTACCTGCAAAATCTACGATCTACAGCACGTCTGACACGGCAACATAGAATAAGGTATTGAGAAATGCTAGTTAATCTGAAGATCCACTACAGTTTGCTCTCGCAACTTGTGTACTAACTAATGATGAGAAAGTCAAGCAATTTGTTGATTTAACGGCTAATTCGATTCGCTGCGGCAATACATTTAATTCGCTGATTTGTGGTTTCTTCGGCTCTTTGCTTACTCAGACTTATACTATTGATATTAATCTACCTTTCTTTAGCAATAGTGATGAAAGTAATTATTTATTAACTTTGTCTTTATTTATAAAAACAACAACAGAATCTGTCTTAATAAAGCTGAAAATCATATTTTTGTTTACATAATTTAATATAACAAATACAACATTGGAACTTCTGCCAAATTTCAGTTCTATTCCGCTAAACCAAGCAGGCTGCGCCTCGAAATATTGTTTTAGATAACCTAACACCTAGGTTGGATAGCCTTTACAGGCACTTTGCCAGGACCTGCATTACCTACAAGCTCGAACGGCATTTGGATTTTACACAGAAAATTGATTGTTATGCCTTTCCTGTCATAAAGCCGTGCTCAGATTTTGCTATACTCATTTCTCGCCCTTAATCTACGATCATAACGTAAATTTACAAGGATAGTTATTCAGCGAAGAGAAGAAATATTTTGCTTATCACACTAAAATACAAAGTAATATTTTCTATCCTAATAATTATATGACGCGCTTTAAATTAATAAATCACTGTAATGAAGTAAGAAATGAAAGATTCATCTGGCAAATAATAAAAAAAAAAACTATTACAATTGAAAAACGTATTATCCGAACATCTCATTTATAATACAATAACGAGATGCTACTTTTGTACGATAATTCTTACATCTAAGATAAGCATGAGAAGTAAATTGGAACCCACGTTTAACAATTCACTATCAACATCATAATCACTAGTATTCCTTAGATTCTCTACAAAATTCCCATGCGTTTTTTCTATCTTGAGCTTTATTAATGGCGTGTACACGAACATTAATCTGCATAATCCTTCCAACAGACATATCTCAGTCGTTATCACTACGAGATAAGGCAATTATGAAAGCTGTTGCTACTGTATTTTATCGTCAAGTTTATCTGATGTTGGACCGCCCACGTGCTCTCTTGCGTAACGTAAATTCCTTAGTGATCCTAATGGGCCTTATTGATGGTCTTTGCTTAGATTCTGTTTATCTATTGCCTGAGGATTAAACTTATCACTTTAATATTAATTTGCAGGGCTATCGTGTCTTACAAAACTTGTTGACACTTTGTTAAGCATAGAATATTTATTATTTGGGGTATAATAAGAATATTCTTCAGGGCTTAATATAACACGCACTTTTAAGTGTTGATAAAATAACATTTATTAACATACCGATATACATATACCGATATATACATATATGATAAATATTTAAATTTCAAAGACAAATAATGTATTCACTGAAAATTATTGTATTAATTCTTGTATTAGTTAGCATTAAGTTGTTATACATTTTGTACGTTAGTTTCGCTTGCAATACTACCGAGATTTATGCCAATAAATGTATAGTGAACTTTATTAGGTTTGTAAAACATATATATACAGTACATTTACGCTGAATGTATTTTTAATGTGATTCACCTTGTATAATAAATTAATTCAGAACAATTTGTAAATTAAAATGGAGTTTATTTAAATATTAAGGTTTTCAGTCAATTTCTTTAAATAACTGACCTGAAATCGAATAAAATATGAAAGCCCTTATATTTTAGTTCACCTATTCCCTGAATCCATTAGTTCCAGTCTCTATTATTTAACAATTCCAGCTATTTGGAAGCGGTTTTTCCACATTTCTGAGCCCTGCGGCTTCGTTTGTTTTTTTTCGAAATCTCAAAAGGGATCAATTAGTCACGGTGTTGTGCCATACAAAAATGCGCCGTTGTTGACTGACCAGCAATGATGGATTCTCATACAAGTAGTTTGGATTTGTAGGAACAGTATCTGTTCTGTTAAAGTAACTGTTATTTAAGTATAGCTGTACAGTTGGTAAAGTGTATTTATGTGTCAAGAGATAGGCTAACATACATAACTGAGTATTTCTCTTCTTTATATTTGAATTCATCACTGTTCTTGTTGTTCTTTTTGCTTGTTGGTAGGTGATAAACACCGTCGATGGACATCACGGGCATTATGTAATCAGTGCTATATGTGAAGTCCTAGTTGACGTCAATCATAGTTATATTTGCAATGACTAAGTTGAAAAGTCTTATTTAAATGTCTTTGTCTTAACAGAAACAGTTGTGGTATATACATATTTACAAGAAACATTTTCTACCGTAATATGTCTTGAAATGTATTTTGTATCATCATTGTAAACATTCTTCAAAGTAAAGTATAAATGAATTATTTACAAACATTAAAATTCATTTATTCCTATACAATCCATTTGTCATAAAGCTATTTCTTCCAAAATCCATTTCGTTTCTTTATTTTGTGGCGCACATTTATTGCCCATTATCCACTCTACGGCACCTGCTGTCCAAACTTTGACCTCTTTGCTTTATGTTTCTAATACAATCCAATGTCAACCTTAAATTAAACTACAAACGATTTGGATTTAATAGCAGTTAAATGCAAATACAAAATAAGTATTGTTCGGTCAGAACTGCATGCTAAGACATTTTAGTATCTACTGTAAGAACAACGTAATAAAAGCCACTTTGCTTTGTAAGTTCTTGAACTATACAAATACATTGCGTGTAAACGATTCTCGATTGTATTGTAAACGGGCTAAGGTTCTCAAGGTGTTCAAATACAAATATTGGTGCGCTTTCCCATGCTCAAACAAGGGTTATTGTTTTAGGTGATGCGCGCGCGCATGTGAAGATGGCGCGGGGGAGTGCGCTCCTCTTGCTATGGGTGGTCGCGGTGGTCGCAGACAGCAAACATGGTGAGTACTTTGTTGTTACCGATCGCATTGTGATTTTATTTTCATTTGTCATTGGTAATGGCTTGCTACTGTGTCAGATGCGTCGTGAGATTCTGATTAGTGAAAGGAATGAGGTCGTGATTTAAGTTTTTTTGTGCTTTCATTTTTTGTTTTTGAACATAATACATATCTATTTATCATATCTACATAGACAATATACTTTTGAGTTATGCGTACATACATGTACACAGACGCCGAAAAGTGGCAACTGAAATTTAGTGGACACATAACGTTAAAACAGTTATCAATAACTGTGCAAATGATAAATAAAAAAAAAACTATTTGATTAAGTGTCTACTAATAGGAAACCATAAGAAAGTGCGACTATTCTCAATACACTAAAAAAGTCCCAAAACTTTTAAGTTTTTACACCTCACCCTTAAAACACGCGTCTAAAAAATTAAAAGATAGGGAAAAAAATAACTGAGGGATTTTTCACCTAATCTTAAATTAGATAAGTGGGTACGACAAAAGAGATAGCTGTCGCCAACTTCGGAGGTGCTTGAAACACTCCACGTTTTATAAAAAAAGGCTCTTGAAAAATGTTTGCAAGAATAATTTGGAGCAGTCGTGTGTAAGGTTCCGTAGCTGATACCAAGTTTACTGATACATTTGGATTTTAACTTAATTAACTTAAGAAGCTCTACCAGTTGAAAAAAATTGACTTGGAATAAAGAAGTCATCGTACTCAAATTAATTATACATATGTATTATATATATTACCCAAATTTTATAATAGAAATTGTTGTGTTGTGGTACCGCTATTTTAAATAGTGTATATTACATTAAGGGCGCTTTTTACACTCAAAGCTTCCGTGTAATTTGGGTGACATACAGGAAGCCAAATACAAAATACATAGACCCAGAATAGATTCAGGAAAACTAAAATTGCGAATTATACCTATTGGGATTCAATCGTGAAACCTATTAACCAAGAAAGAATAAAAAATCATTTTAAGAAAGAATTTTAAAATGTCTAGCACTAGATATTTCGAAGAGTAACAAATGCTTATTTATCTCAACAACAAAATAATGCGCCTAAATAACAACTAGCTAGATTTCTATACAATGATCCCTAAAGCTAAAAGAAATGTTAAAGATTAGAAAGGAAGGTACAAAGCGACGATCTCGCAAAAAACACTTAATCGTGACGATGTAAGTGCTACTTCCGAACACGACTATCCCATTAAAGCTATCTATAGAAATGCTATTATGTCTCTCATGACTCAAGATTCAAACTCACTCACAGATAAATACGTCGGAGATTAAGATGCAGGGACTAGGGTAGATGTTTCAACATCGTCGAGTAACTACCTAAAATGGGTCTAAGCGAAGGAATACGGGCAAGACGAGATAAATAGATAAAAAGTAAATCAAAAACGAGGAACATAGATAAAAAGTACTGCCAACGTTTTTAACTTGATTAAAATTAGATGACACGATTATTTAAAATTTTAAAATTCATCGTTGGTCAAGTCACAATGAGACAAGTGGCTTAATAATAGTAATTGATGAAGGCGAAGCAGCAAATCAATTTTATTACGATTACAGCAATTTAGAAGCGCAAGGTGTGAGAATGATCAGATTAAATTTTATGATTAGAAGATAGTCTGCTCGACCAAATAATTACTTAAACGATTGCCTAAGCATAAGTTAGACTCAAGATCAACTTGAGCTTAAAGTTATTTCTTATCTTCATGAAATTTAATTTTAATTTCAAAAAATCATTTTAACCGTTGAACGTTGTTTTAATTAATTGAATACCGCTAATTTCGTTTGTAGTCGGAAATAAATTATTCAAGTTTTATAATTTTCTCTCTCTAGTCTGTCTTTTTAAAACGGCTTGATTTTCATAAAGTTTGTATGACTTTCTATGGTTGGTTCGAATACCTTTAAAAGATAAGATATTTTTGGATCCGAAGGTTGTACTGATTTTGAGACCTGTTTTTGTGACAGGAGTAACTCTGCCAAAACAGACTAGTGAATACTAATACCGTAGAATCTCCTTACACCTACATAACAAACAAACGTGTATCAACTGGAAACGGTGCTCGTCTATCAGATATAGAAATTTAAACTCCATTTACGTTGAAATACGAAACTCGAACACTCCCAGCTGGCGTGAATGAAACGGAAAATAATAGCTAGAGACTCCCAGGAGATGCCATTATAACTCGACTAACAAAGGGATTATCTTGTTTGGGAACCTCTTGACTGGCACTCGACGACTCTTTGTATGTATCGTGTTACATTTCCAATGTAAAGGTGGCTATTCAAGCTTTTTTGTAGGTGTGGTCGCCCTTTGTATTTTTTCTGCACCAAGGGTGAGAATTCGTCGGTCCTATTTCTCAAAGGATACGTTCGGTGGTAATTTTAGATTTGGGCTTGCACCTTGTTGTTACGTTGCTAATGCGGATGAAGAGGTTTGAAAGCTTTCGCATTAGCGGTACTTTTGGACGCTTTTTCATTCGAAACGTATTAACCAACTTATGCTTGAAAGGACTTCAGGTGTTTTAAAATACACTTCCAACTTTAGGTAGTTCCTAAGAGAGTTAGTTGAATTTAAGTAGAATTTATTGTGATCTTATTGATTATCTAACATCATCTACATTAGGTAAACTTGCTAGTATCTCATTATATTATTGTGTGGCAATAGATGGTGAAACAGAAAGCAACTGAATATTAAATAAAATTAATATTTACCTTTTATAAAAGAAACAAATTTTAATATTTTTTTTTCAGGCTACATTGTGCTTACAACTTCAAATTAATTGCTACCAGCATTCAAAATTAGAGCGATAAAACCTTACATGACTGCTTAAATGTCCACAAATGTAAATATCCATTAATAGACAATGAAACAGTTAAAAGCTGAGCCCATTAAGCATGACTCACAACACAATAACAGCAATCCCTCATGAGCCCTAATGTCCCCTAACATTTGATTTACTTACGGAAACGTAAAGCAAATCGCACCGCCCACGCCTCCATTAACTAGTTCGAGTGCATCTTTTTATGTCTCTCTCGGCGCTAAGTGCATTTACGAGTAAACTGCATCAAGTTGAGTGAAGCGTCTTCGCCTCGGCGGATGCGAAAGCACCACGCCTGAATGTTTTATTACGCCTTCCCCTGAACAGATATATCAGAACTCACGTACTCGCCGCTCTTGATTTATTCCTCCAGAGCTCATAATATTGTTCGGGTTTATCGGTGCACTAAAAAAACAGACGGCCCTACAGACGGGTGTAACGGCCGATATCTACACCATTAGACTCTCACTGTTTTATTCGTTCCATATTTGGATCGAGTACCACTTATTATGTGTTATTGCTCGCCTGTATAATGTTTAGTGATAAAATGTGAGTGAGTCGTTAAATAAATTTTTAATAGCATCTATTACTCAATAACTTATTTCAATGCAACGCCCAGGTTTAGTGGTCAGATAACGCTAAAGTACTCAAACGTATTAATAGATAGATTCGTTATAATAAATATTAAATGTCTGTAAAAGGATCTACTTCTAAATCTTTGGGTTATTGATGTAATCTGTAATATTTAAGTACCACTCAATAATGTAAGATAGATATTAAAATGACGTGAACGTAATGCACCAATTCTTTTCATGGTACATACTATAAGTAAAGCGAATGGACCGAATGTATCCGACCGTTGAGAATTCGTTCCAGACGTTGATTAAGTATTTCCCATCAATAAAGTCCTCTTCTATCTAGAATAGCATCGAATTCAACCTTAATTATCCAAATACCGGACGAAATGACAGAAGGCGGTCTCTTTCAAACATACAACGGCGGATAAAGCCAATTTGATGAGTTTCAGTTTGTTTTTAGATCTCGTTAGTAAACACCTCAAGAATTCGAACATTCATCAGAGACAACATATTTCACTTCATGTCGTAGCGATAAGGCACTTCTCCATTTCCATTAATTTCCTGATATGCTCCATTTGAAATTGTTTTGAATACAAAGTACTTTAAAACTAAGAAAACATTATGTTTTTAAATCGTACGTTATTTGAATACATTGCGATCTCAACATGGATGGCCGTTACAGCTATGATTGAACGGTTCTCATTGCAATTGAAATGATCTGTTAACATTGAAAGTAAAGACATACCATTGACTGATCTCATGAACTTTCTATACCCGTGCGTTCACACAGTCGATGCGCAGACATTTATTTACAATTTACAATTGCTTCGTGACTTGCATCCACTGGTTTTAGTTGAGCTTCCAGTAACATCGCTTACCTTAGTTCTTCAATCACCATTTAAAATCGTACAAGCCACAATCGCTCTTAACTAGATACAACAATGCATTATATAGCGTACACGGCAAACAAGAAATAGTTGCCACCAATTCGTGTTCTTGTAAATGGAGTTTCGTCACTTGCCAAGATAACACTTGAACGCAGTTACTTATAAGAACCGTGGACGGTCGATATAAAGGGCGACCTAAATGACGAAAGCGGTGATTTAAAATGTAAGAAAGCCCACAATCATCTTCACGCGACAGGCGTCGATAATGAGTATCAATTAGTGAATGTAAATCAAAATTTTGTTGGGGTTTTCGTGCGTTATCTGTATGAGGTTCTGGTATTGCGCCAGAGTGAGAGAGGGCACAAACCTGTTATTAATCAAATCGGCGCTAAAAACCAATTAAACTTGACGCACAGTCGCTGATGAAGTGGTTACACAATCCAACACGATAATAGACGTTCGATGCGGGATAAACAGGCCTTAATCAAATGCCTGGCCGATCCGACGTCTAACAGAATTCCAAATCAACTTACCTACGTCAGAATAAGTGAACGTGTGACAAGGGCCAAAGCTCTGTAATATTGATTACATTCGTGATTACATAAAGTTTCTTCGTTTAGGGACTACCTCCGTCAATATCAATGGTAGTATAATATTCTTGGGAACTGGAAGTTGAAACTTGATAGCACCATAGCAACATTACAATAGTTCCTAAGCATTAATATTCAGTTCAAATTAATACGCTTCGTATTAATGAGACAAAGCGTCTGAAGGATGTCTTGAGATTAATGGGTCGTCTAAAGCCTTATGACGATCGCAATAACATTTGTATGTCACCATAAACTACAATAGTTTAGTCTCTATCTATTTCAATAATAAAATCTGAAGCTTACATATTTATGATTCCAAAAAAATTGATAAAAGTTATAGAAGCTACTACAAACAAACTTTTACAACATATCACCTACGAGAATTAAATTTTTAATTAATAAATTCAGTTAATGATTTATATATATATATAATCTGTGAATTATCAAAGGAATTGGAATTTTAATGACGTTAATACGATAGCCATAGCCGTAGAACGGGGAAAAGGTCTCGAAACAAATCCCATTAAGGAAAAATAGATTCCAGGAGGAAATAGCGTTCGGTCCCCACAAAAACGGAAATAGAAATATACTGAAAGGAAGTGAAACTAATTAAGTTATCCTCGCTTCACGCAAGTTGCGGTTTATTTTCGTACCATTCGACTCTTCAAATAATAATACAATCCTAGAGGTATTACTGTCAACGCTGTTAGAAGAGTAACATACACTGACGCACTGATAACAATTTCTGAGCGATATTCTATCGAGGGTGACTTAAAAGTGTATAGCGATACGAATTTGACTTTGGAGCTTTTACTTTCGGTTGATTTTCGACCAAACACGGAGGGATACGTTAAGTGGGGTATACGGTATCCAAATATCTATGTTTTGCAAGCAAACAGGCGTGAGTGAAGCGTCAAGCCAGGTGCGGACTTTTGAGAGAAATCGATGTCGGTACTCTGGGGTACGTGTTATTATGACAGTTGCCGTTTATTTTAACTGACACGAGGCATAATTAACGTTCTCCAATTAGAACGTGTTTAAAGTTCAGGAGGACTGCTAGTCTATTAAAGCTTATTGGAATAGCATAAGCCAGCCACTTAGGTGTACATGTATATCATTTCAAATGGCATATTCTGCTACATAATTATAACTTCACTAATGATTAATGACTTAGACCAAGATAACATTTACAAGCATTTACTAAGATAGATAAACGTTAGGAAAATTGTAAACAATAGGGAAATAATTTATAATGCCATTTGTAAGAGAATATTTTAGCATATATAAATCTCGTTGTGTGTCAGAACTTAACCTTTAACATTCTGCATTCCAACACGATAAAGATATTTAGTTCAGATAGTAAACAAAACTAATTTATATCCAGCCTTCGTGAATCAAACATAACAGCTAATAACAACAATGTAATAATCCATACAGCTTATAACACGATAATATTGTAGTGCTCAGTGAAGCTATGCAAATTCGTTTTAAAGTAGTATTAATAAAAAGAGGAATATTACTTACAGTTTTATTTTTTTTGCTAGCTTTTTAAATGTTATTATTACTTAAATAAATTCTTTACACTCACATTTTACTTCTTTTACAGATGTATCTAATTCTACTGAAGCTGAACACACAACTACAGCACCAACTCCACCTATACCTCTTCGGCCGGAGTACGCTCACCCAGCCGGTGTAGAAGCTTTAGACCCTTACAATTCAGAAAAAAGTCACCCACCGCCTCACCATAGAGACTATTTAGAAGAAGACTATGACCATGAAGCTCATAAGGAAGATGATCACGATAACAGAGAAGATGCAGATGAACTGCCATCGTTGTCAGGCGACCATCTGTTCCAGAGCTCAACAGATGATCTTCCGATATTCCTATTAGAACCGCAGCATGCTTTCGTAGTTCGTAATAAACCAGCCATGTTGAAGTGTCGTGCCGCAAACGCTTTGCAAGTGTATTTTAAGTGTAACGATGTACGGTCCGTCGCTAGTACTCAGTTCGAGTTTGTGGATCCCCAAAGTGGTGTGAGAATCGTTGAGGCGGAGTGTAATGTGACTAGGGATCAGTTGGAAGAGTACTTCGGTGAAGACAGATTTTCGTGCACATGTCACGCTTGGAGCAGCCGTGGAGACATCAGGAGTCAGCCCGCTATTGTGGAGTTAGCTTGTAAGTAAAACTTACTTACTAAAATACAAAATTTAAATACATGTAACTTTTTATACGCGAACAGATGAATACGTATAAAAGCTAAAGCTTTATTTAAGTCTTATTAATGAATGAAAATAACTTATTGAGTCTCAGTATTCATGTTGTTTATAAAGACATGAAAAGTCTTTTGAAGACTGAAACCTTAAAAGAACTTGATTATTCGTATAATACAAACATAAACGGTAATAAACACGGCGATAGTTTCGAATCGGATATCGGAATAGCTTTTAAAAATCATATTTCCGGACCAAATGGGGTGTGATGCAACATTTCATCGAACCTCATAATTTGAGAGTTTCCGTCAGTAAATATAGACTGACACACTTCCATTTCTCTTCAGCCGTGTTTGAACCATGACGCTTCTTTTATAGCTTCGGCATAAGCGGAAGTAGCATGTTTTTTGCTTGTTTGTTTTATGCTCTATTCGATATAATTATGTGGTTGGGGGTAATGTCCTTTCTGGTGTCTTTAATGAAACTCTAAAGTGCCGTTTTTACTTATACATGATAAGTATATGAAACCTTATTGCCTTGAGACCGATTACTTACTAACAACGCTGTTAAAAAGTATTTATTACCGTAAGATAATTAGAGCTTGTAATTAAAAAAAAAAACTATGAATAATTTGGCACATTTTTATTAAATACTGTTTTTTATTTAAATTAATCCATATTCCCTAAGTTTGTCAAACCTGTCATGGATCCAATGGTAGAATATTAAGTTCGTAGCTAATTTTAATTAATACAAGATGTCTTTGAAGTTACATCTGGTAGATTAAAACTTGTTCACTTAATGAGTAACATCTCGAGAGGAAATTCATCAACTTTATCCTTAACAAAGTCCGTTAATTTGACAATAATTATAAAATCTGGTAGGTACTTGTACTTGTTACTAATTTATTAACAAAATTGACGATTTATCAGCCTCTACAGTGAAGTTTAATAATTAAATTTAAGACGATTTTATTATTTGAAGTGTAATACTTTATTCACACTGTAAATTCGCACAATGAAAACTGTAAATACCAAATTATCGATAATATTTGAAATAAAAAATCTGCTGAACATTGTCATACTATATTGAATTGACATAGATGATACAATGTCTAGACAACAAATTTAATAAGATTTGTCAATTGTTATTCAACGCACTGCCTTTAAGCTACACAGCTATTTAAGTTAATATTTCAAAAGTCAAACAGTCGTATTAATAGTTCGCGATATGCATCCGAAATCGAAATTCAAAAATAATCCGGACAAGAACACACAAAACTTCGGTCGACCTTCGGTCGATTTAGGCGAACAAAATAGACCTCTACATTCCCAAGAAAAGATGTATGACTGCACTTACATTATAAACTCCATTACGGCAGCCCTCGATTAAATCCATGCGACCCGGAGGTAAATCTTCTGTGCATATTAAATAAATGTCCGACCGGACCGTTTGTCTGATTTATGATGTACGCCGTAATACATCGATGGGTACGTATTACGATTATTTCGGGAAGCTCTCGAGTAGGATTGAAATTTCGAAATCGATTTTCATGGCATAGGTTTTCTGAAGGAATGGTCTGACTAGTTACGAGCAACTATCCTTTTTGTATGATGTTACTTCCATATTTGGAATACAGTAAATAAATTAGGCATTGGGTTACTAATTGTGCAAACAAACGGCAAATAATTTTATAATATGAAAAAAAAAACTTTTTTGTAACGTTATTTTATTTTTCGTATTTTTTGAGAAAATTATTTTATATCATACCTACCCGTATATTATTATAAGATGCCGAAAAATAATTGGTACGCCATCTTGGGCATCCGCCATGTTGAAGTCAGCATGGCATAACTAAGCTAATTGCTACTATTAATCATGCATTGACATCTAAGCCGAACGCGTAAATTTCAGCTTAATCGTTTGTAATTAACTGTTAATTTCAGTTACATAAAATTTGACCCCCATATAAAAAGTAAAACGGCAAATTAAATGCATATTTTTACATGTTTATAAAAGATAAAGTTACATATTAATAATATTAACCTACATAAAGGTTTTGTATCTACTTGTTTCCATGTCTGCTCCGAAAGAAACTCTTAGATAGGCCTTAAATCAAAATAAGGCTGATAAATATTTATAGATTTACTGTAAGTTAAAGATAATACATTTCTTAATGTTCGCCAGAATCTGTACACTCATAGCTATACAGTTATAATAGAGCTTAAAGGGCAAGGCTACAAGGACAATTAACTTTTTCGATGCATTCGTTCTTAGTACTAATAAATACTAACGCTTGATAGATAACATTCGATAGCGTATTGCCTATCGCTCACGATGCGACACACAACCAAGAACACGTTGTAAACATGATGAATGATACGCTATAACTTACGTTTTATCTCTTTCAATTTACGTTCACGAAATTATACACAACTTGCAATTATCATAACTTTTTAATTTAGTCTTAGTCGTGTATTAACTTGGCTTGTTCCGCATTATCCCGTCACATTAATAGCCACATTAATAAATGGTTTTATAGTATTTTGAAACCGTTATAGCCATTCGACTGCCGTTTCCATTGATTTTTATTATTGACGGTTTGATCTTTAACCTTTATACGTTCTATCGCATTGTATGATTAGCGGTTTTCCAACAAACATTTACAATTATACATCTATTTAATATTATAGAAAAAAATTCTTCTGTAAATTCTTTTACAGTAAGAATGCTATTACTACTTAGAACTGTTATAGTTAATATTTTTATATTATTTGTTTAATTTCAAAACTTACAATGCTCTCAAGTATGGCTATGAAAATCGATTTATGGAAATATTTGGCAAAACCTGACTAATAATAATTACACTAGGCCATTTAAGTCCCAGGTGCAATCTATCAGTATCAGATTATATTTTTTGTAAATAACAGTGTTAATTTGTATTCGACATACTAATTCGGTCATGTTATAATCACTTAAATGTTAAAATTGGCCTTGAAGTTTTCCAATTTCATTTTACCCACAACACCTTGCATCTAATCTTCGTAATGGATTACTAACGGGCTTTTCTTGCTAATCCATATTCGAAACCCTTTCCTACTTTCCCTACGGTTCCGTAGATACGATTTTACTCAGGAAATGAAACGTACCCGGTAGATTTATGGGCCTATACGCTACCGGTTGTACTCCCACCTATCATTTACGCTCATCATATACTAGAAGATTTACATTTTCACTGATTGACTGTTTAAATTTTGGAATATAGATTTATATCTATGACGCACTTGGATCTGTTATTTGAAAAACTTATTTTTTAGAAAAAATAAGTTTGGATTAATTTTTTCATTCATACTTATGCTGCATTACTTGCTAATCAAAGTCCATAAATAGATTAACTTATGTATTCGAAAGTATAACTCTTATATTATCTTTGATTGTAAAATATACTTAAAGGAAGCGAAAGAAATGTTTCACATTCTAAGCTGTTACACTATTACGACTAACATGAAACATGTCCATTAATTCGGAGATGAGCGTACTTAATATCATACTCCCATACTGGATTACTTCAGACTTTTATGTATACCGTAAATTATTCAGTTTTTATGCTACGCCCTTTCGGTGTAATGTAAAGCCCTTATCGTGCTATACAACATATGTTCGACCATTAAAACAACTTCCATGTGAAGATATATAACGTTCGAATGGAGTAGGCGTCGGTAAATCTTTGTCTGAAGACTTAGCTGTGACACTTTTACGCGTACCCACGATTCTGTAGGTATTATCATTAATAGCAGCATCTATGCCACTTGAGAGCGTATTTAAAGCTCTCGCTGAACAATTAAAACTGTCGGGATGAGAATTTAAAGCGTTTGTATTACACACGTTGCTCTGCGCAATTAGAAGTGGAAATGTCTCCCGCTTCTGCTTCGTGTATATTTAGACGTTTATGAGTTTCAACTGTGCGTGTTTATTCTTGTGCCACCGTTGCCGAATTTACTTAGTTTTGTTTTGTTTTATCGTCTTTGTCTAATATTTTCAAAGAAATTCATTCTTTACGTCTCAGTAGTTAGGAATCAAATTCGTGTGCAAGCGACGCTAAGTCTATAGTAATTTATGTTCCGGCTCTTTAATGATGTTACCTTAATGTACTCTGTTCTCTAAAATGTTACTTACACAGACAACTTCGACAGCTTCCGTGGAACTCAACAAATCGTTATTGTCCTTATTTTCTATGGATTTTTCTGAAGTGATAAAGAATGAATTAATTGTGTTATTGACATTATCTTATCAAACCGCATTATTTCTAGGTTGAGTAATTTTATTTAAGTTATATTTCTTCTCAATTTACTTCATTCCTAAATAATACGACGTCTTCAAGAAACAATTTCAAAGTTAATGAGGTTCCTATATCATTTCCCTCAGGACATGTCATGTGTGGTTTATTGCGAATGTAAGTCCGCCGAAAAATAAACGGTGTGGCAGTTATAATTTATACTGTCAGGGATTTATCTGTTGTGACTTGCGCGAAGCTTTTAATGCGATCCGCATTACACCATTCCATTTGTCTTACATGTGGTGTCTTTTTGCCAAACGCGTGCTTTTTCCTGTTTCTTTCAATTAACGGTTTATTTAGCATAATAAATAGGGTCAGATGTCATATTTTTATCTGTTAACCTATTAAAATTATTCAAAATCGAGAAGTCATACATTATATACACATACATGCAGATGTAATAAATAACTAAATTGAATAAAATATGCAGAAAACACAGTTTTGTATAATAATGGTGTCAAGTAATAAATTACTTAATATATTACTTAACACAGTTTATAAAATAGCTTCCATCCATCCGCCCAGCCCTTGAAAGTCTACTGCTAGACATGCTGGATTTTCTGACATAAATTGACTTACCCATCATTTATTGCTATTGCATCAATAGTTCTCTACATCTCATGCAAATAAATATATTAATATATTAATAGACAATGATCTAAGTTATTCTGTTTGTATTGACTAGAGTCAAAAGTAGATTGTTTTTAAAGGTCAGAAATAACTTTTAGAACATGTTCAAACTGGTCTGCATTGATTTTATTTTTTAGCCTGTTAGACGAAAGCAGGGGCATCAAAATAACAACTTGTTTGATGGTAAAATATTATCAATACTTAACATATCAACTTTGAAATAAAGTAACTTTCAATGTATGCTTATAATTGAAAATTAATTTTAGATATTCGCTTTATCCTATAAAGTTATTCTTCTTTTTAAGTTTCTTCTTAGTTAACTTCTGATCGGTTATGTATATGTACAAGTTAAAATAATAATATAATGTGAATACAAAACGCGTGGACAGATATAAATAATATCTAGAACAAAAAATAATACAAACAAATAAACTACATAAAGCTACACACTAAACAATTAGCTGATTACCTACAAACGTTAAAGCGAACAGTTCTTCAGATATCCAAACCTCAGCTGCTCTGAGAGCCGTCAGTGAAAACAAACATATAGCATCTGAGAACGAGTAATGGAGCGTGCACACGCCAGATTTATAGCCCGCTTCGCTAAAGCACTCAAGAGTTGAAACATTCATTTTGCAGGACTAGAGAATATTAGTTTAGCTCGCGAACCTTTCAAAACATACAATATTTATGTCGTGGTACTTGGAAGTACAAAAATAGAGCTCAGAATCTGTGGATTCGATGAGAACTTAGGATTCGATGAAACGAATTTGCTACTGAGAACATAGTTAGCTAATTGGAATAAATTAACTAGAACATACTGAAACATGATTACGTGTAGGTTTTTAAATAAAGAACATTATGTACGGGCTATTAGGTACTAATGTAAATAAAAGTACCAGTTTTTCTTTATGAGATAATCATATTATTTGACTTCTGACTTTTTTTAGGTTCGGATCCTACATTGTAAGTTGAAGTTGATTAAAACTTACTGCCGTATTAAAAACATATCTAATCATATTTTCTAAAATGATGTGTGTACTATACAAACACGAATAACCAGATATGTAGTTTTTAATAAATCTTAAGCCTGTTTTCTCATCTGTATCACGCCTCCGTAATCCGTATCTAAAATGCACTTTTTCTAGTTATATATAGAAGACTAGCATATTCCCGCAGTTCCGCCCGCTTTGGCCACGCTTACCACGGTAATGAGTATTCCCTGTTTTAATCCAGGTCATAATCAGGTCAGATCAGGATATAATCTTTGTACCAAATTACTGCTAAACCCGACGAGTACTTTTTGCGTGAAAGAGTTACAAACATACATACATCTCCAAAAACTTTCGGCGTTATAATAATTTAGGCGTTAATAATAAGAGTAAAGACACATCTATAAACAAAAGTTTTGGTCCATCGTTATACATTTATTATTACTAAACACAACTTAATAAATAGCACCAAAATATCTTGTTTGATCACTTCCTGATTCCGTGTAGATTATTTGCTACCAATTTCCTTAATCCATTTACCACCAATCGAAGCGCCAAAGCAGTTAATTGTTTAATGAAAAGCAATTATGCCGTGGGACGGTTTGGACTTCATTATATAATCGGTCTTGTTACGTTTTTATATTAGGATTGACGTGGGAAGCCAGGAGCTAATAGGCGTTCAAGGCACAGGAGGAAGCGGATGAAGGTAATTTAGTTTTTTGAGAAAATTGGTCATTATAATGTTGGTTCCCGTCTTGCAATTTTGGGTGACACTTATTTATTACATGTGGGAAATATTTTTAATGTGCTTGTAACCCCTTCCTTTCTAATTTTTTATTGATTGAATTCTACAATTTTCATCGTAACGTCTTTTACATTCATCACATTCATCATAAAAACATATATCGGTATAATAAATTAAAAACCTAGCGTAAATATACTCCGCAGTCATTTTTATTCAACAATTTATATCGTATTTGTGACTTGTTTGACGTACTTTCTATTTTAAAATATAAAGTATGTAATTTTTAACAAACTATAGAATCTATGGCATTACAAATTTTCTTCAGTTACACACAATTTCATTTTATTTTCTGAGTGATAAACCACCACATTAGGTATCATATACCTAAGCATAAAAGGGGTTCTTCTCCGCTTCCTCTCTAAACTGGTACCACACGAACAGGACGAAATTGCGCAATATTGAAGACATTGTTCAAATTACATCAATTATTGGATTAGCTCATAGACTTGAACATGCATCGCGCATGTTGATTGATATTGACGTTATTAATTATATGTGACGTGTCCGATTATTTTTTGTCAATCATAAACGAATGCGGGTTCTTTTTATTCATTGTATTGTTAAAAGGCATATTATTTCCATTGTAACGTATATGACCGTAATGGCTTTTTTGTCACGATGGAATTCATGAAGGAACTTATAAGGTTATCCAGTCAGTTATTTACTAGTTTTACAGTATTACGTAAGTGCTCTTAATTGTTTGTTATTATAAACTAAAATAAATACATACATTTTCAGAGACTTTAAGATTAATTAGTAGAATTGATAGATTTACCTTTTAAGAAATATATTAGAGAGGATGGATTTTAATGAAAATTAATAGATTAAACTTCATTTGGAAATGATTATCTTGAAAATAATAGACATCCACCATGTATTCTAACAGTGTCTGACGATGACGTTACTACTTATTGATTATAATCAGATGTTAAGCACCTTAATACTATGATGTCATAGGCTTAATTAACTAAGCTATGGCTTTAGCACGACGCTTTCTTCATGCATATTTGAAACAAGAACAAACGCTGATAATAAGCATTAGTTAACTTTAAGGCTTACAACTTATCTATAGGTATTCAATCATTTAAATAATTTGAAGTTTGTCATTCATCATTTATTTTTTCTTTAACAGATTTGAAGAAACAATTCGCAGTATCTCCACTACCAACTTCAGTTGAAGCTGGTTCTGCTGCAACACTCCGTTGTTCACCACCAGCGGCTGCTCCTCTTCCAAGGATATCCTGGCTAAAGCATGGAACTCCTCTTCAACAGGACCACAATGTTCTGATATCTGCTGAGGGTAACCTTCTCATATCAAGAGCTACATTACAAGTAAGTGATATTCTCTGTAATTACTTCTATATCAATATTGGTCGTTCAGCTGATTCGTATTAGAGGAAGTTGATTTATCTTTATATAAACTATTAATATGTAGATAAATGTAATTTATTTGTCTAAACGATTGTATTATATATATCATAACTATTTTGAACTACTATAAATTAAAAATGTTTATCTTATTATTTTAAAGCGTTTTGTGATTTTGTCTGAAGATCAACTGTATTACTTAAATTAATATTCAACTTCTTAAGATCCCTACTTGTTTCCTTACGAATTCCTAAAAAGTCCGTTGCATTTCTTCGCTAATGCTTATGCATTTGATCGTTGCATTATTCATGCTTCCTGCTTACTTATTCCATTTAACTGCAATTGTCCGGACGCCGGAGCTCAGCATTCTTTCCTTTAGTGCCCTCTAATGACTAAATTTTTGCACTCTCATTACAAATTACGTCCAATAAAAGAAGGTTGTTATAGGTATCGCAAATCCTTATTCGGTACTAAACCCAAATAAATCAGAAAGATACTATAAGAGTTGTTATTATTGTCGTAATCTTTCATAAGAATGGTACATGTGCAATTTCAGCTAATTTATACTATTGTAAGATTCTTACTTCTGATGATAATAGATCTTTTTTTGGTTCGATTCTGAAGACATCACCGCCACATCTATCTTTTAAACCTAATAACAGCAGTGTTAAGCACTGTTGTATTTTGGTCTGAAGGGTGTGGTAAATGAGACATGCTTACCTGAGGCCTCATGAATAGCAACGTATCAACCTCAAGTAAGACTCTGCTCCTAACTGGTTGATTATAGATGTTCATGGACGACAATAGCCACTTATCATCAGTGGATTGCATGCTCGTTTACTACTTCAATAATATAAGTAAAAACATGGTTTCAATAATAACACTACTATAATAGTTATTTTTCTTAATTTATTACCAATTTTTAATATGAATAATAATCATACAACATATCCATACACGCCGTGATTTTTCTTTAAATATAAACTGCCCTATGGTTTTATTTTTCACCATTCTTGAAGAGAGCTTTCAAAACTTTTGAATGAAACTTTTCGCAGACAAGCTGAGTGATTAATTATTCTTTTCAACAAGCTTCTCACTATGTTAATTCGAATAAAATATGGCTTTATTCAAATCGTGGAAACATCAATTTATTCACTTTGCTTAATTTATATCTGACTTATCTTTAGATTTAGTGCTACGTTCACAAACACATTTGTTTGAATAATTTCTCACAGCACTTACATAGATAACGATTTATTACTGTTCTTTAATTGTGATTACGATCATAAATCGTCTATGTATCTGAAATCGTCTGGATTGCAATTAAAGTATCTATTAAAATTAAAAGTCATTAATGTTAAATTATTTATGGCGCCATTAATAAACTACCGCAAATTTAAACAATGTTTATAATAATTGACTTATAAAACACATGTGTTGTAATTTTAAAATCGTAAAAACGTTTCGTTCCTTTTAAATCTGCGGTATCAATTTATCTGTAATGCCTCTTAAAAGGAGTGCTAAAAGAGTACAAAATCCTGTGGTTGTGGATTCAAGCTTTATTTTGGTTACTCATACGATGTGACTCATTCATACCGCCACACGTGTCCACCCTCCCATTCAGCCAAACTGGGCTCGTTACTTTGATGGCATTATTATTACGCGAATCAGATGTTGCGATATGTAAATCATTTTTGTTCGTCTTGATATGGGTGAAATATCTCGTAACGATGTTCACATCTGTTTTTTATAGTCTTAATTACAAATAACATGACTACGATTTTATTTTGTTTTCTATTTAACTTTTTTAATAATTACAATGATTTATGAATAAAAATCGTAAATTTCGTGAATTTCATTACACTACTGTACTAATAATTATCATTATATGTTTCTTTGCAACTAAAGCACATTAAATTAATTTAATTAAAATATTCAATACTTATTACAATATGGTCTTAAAATAAAATAAAGTTGCATCAAAGACCCTTTAAGTACCTCAATTTGTAACAGCCCCACTTTAATTAGTTCTTGGTTTGCATTCAAATTGGCCACTTACGCGTATCTACGGCTTGACATTTGCCTAATAGCAATTAGATCAAGACCTTCAATTTAAATCGCATCAGATAGTCCAACAATGGTCTTTAATTCCTCAGTGTCTGTTTGTTTCTCCACCTCGGTGTCACAGACAATCGCAGCATCTTGTCGCGAATTGTTTATTTTATCTCGACGACTGCGACTAATTAGTCGAGCAAGACAGACATTTATTAATTGCGACACAAGTCGCTGTCGCCTTGCGTGTCTTCCTTTTGCCGCGGTCCGACGCACCCTTTCAAGAACCAAGTCTTGTTGATAAAAGTGTAAAGGCTGTGGTAATTTACTCCTATATTTTATGGAGGGAGATATCCGTCTTGTACAATTAATTTAATTTTAGTGCCACATTTGTCGGTTTAAGTCCCTATGCCGTTTTCGGTTTTGTTTCATTACCATGTTTACGCTTGTATCCAGCTTAATGGAATTATTGCACGCGAGCTGCTGGGTTGAAATTCAATTGCTCTTTTTATGTTCAAATATGTATATACAATAGCTTTCAATATACGAAAAGTAGAGTGCAGGTAACAGTGTTTGCTGAAAAGTGTTATTTGATTGCGATATATGGCGTAATGAATTTATCTTTAACAAAAAAAATTCTTCTATAATTATTTACCGTTAACAAAATAGGCATAAAAATAATCTGCTACCAGGTAAATACCATTTCAAAATTCAGACCACTTATTGTCGCATATGTAGTTTCTTTTTCCACCTATTAATGACGGAGCAAGTGAGCTAATAATAAACGACTTCAAAAATGACCGACTTTTGAAATTTTATGTAAAATGGCACTGTTCTGTATTACTGTGTGTAAAGAGACTTTTCTTAATTAAATGTTATGTTTATAGTCTCCTCTTTACAATGTTTGATTTTATCTCCATCAGCTTCTTTATATAAAGTTGTAGCTTTGAGTTACATAACCGTTACTTATTGTGGAACTGTACGTTGCACTTAGTGAATATTTCGTCTCGCTTGCCCCGCTCAGCTCTTACCCAAATCCTTGAAGTTTGATGCCCATTATTTACAAAATTTTCGTCAAGAGGTGAAGAGTTATTTTTCACGACAGCAGCAAAATGTAACATCATCATAAAATCATTTCGTTCCCACTGATGGGCATATGTCTGCCCTCAAAATTAAAATGTTCATAAATAATTTAGGTTGTAGTCTCCCACTGTGCAGGTGTGTATAGGTAGGATTCAAATAGTTTCGAGAGTACTCATGTTTGTGTATTATTAAACAACTCCGAAGTGTTTATAAGCATAAACACTGCGAAGGAAGTAATCGTTGGCTGCAGGAGTATCATGAGGATACTTTCATGAGACTTATTCAGGGTTAAAGTAGACGATAATTAGACATACATTCTTCGATCTGGTTATTGATCAATCCTAGCGTGAGAGATCTAATATAAAACCACAGTTATCACTACATTTTATACGTAATACACGTTAAGTAAATTATCGAAAATTTTCTACCTACTAAAATTTTGTTTCCAGGACATGGCGAACTACAGTTGCGTGGCTGAAAACATTGCTGGCAAAAGAATTTCAGAATCCGCCCTTTTGACTGTATATGGTGAGTATTTTGTATTTTGATATCACAAAAGGACACTACAATTTATTTTTGGCGAGGAACTAGCCATGTTCGTTTTAAAGGCACTATTAAAAACGTTATTCTCACTTTACGATACATGATTACGATTTCTTGATTGCTTTATCCTCGACACAAAAAAGGTTATTGACTAATATTAGGATGTTTGTGGCTTTTAAAACAAATTAATGGGGTTAAATGATTTTTTCTTAAATTTGAAAGAAAGTTTTATTATGATTTTAAGCTACGTTTGATAAAATCCATACAATAAATGTTTATTAGTACTTGTTTGGATGTTTTTACCCGTTGAGCGGTTTTTAACTGTTTTATTTGTGATTTATGTAACAGTTTTCCAGCAACTTGTAGTATTTCTGGAAAATTATCTTTAAAGGCTTAGTTTGAGATATCCTGAAACAGTTAGAGGAATATAACGTCTCATTTGAACTGCTAAAATTATACGCTTCTGCGTAGTGGAAAATGACTCGAATAATTACCGTAGCGCCCTTAAACTGGACATTCTTGGAAAACTGATTTAGAAATTTCAATTAAGCGAATGTAATGAATTTCTCCGTGGAAAAAAAAGAAGTCTTAGTATTGCTTTTTTATTACCGTCTAATGAGTACTTAAAAATTAAGTATAGTTTTAAAATTACTTTTATGTTTATCATTTCGTAAAATTCTCCGAAAATCTAAGGAAACAACCTCTAATTAAATGTCTTTCTATAGTTCTATCCAAAGCGAACAGTGGCTTAGTACCCAATTCGTGTTGGCCATTTGTAACCTGATAATACCGTTTTCAAACTGCTAATAAGACCTCCAATAAGGATCAATGATTGCTGTCGAATGATAACAGCCAGACCGACAGATAGCACGCTTCGAAGCACGGAAGCGCCTACGAAATTTAACAAGTAGCTCATCCGATATTTGATTTCGGTCGTTGCACACTTCATACTTAGAACATACACAATCTGTGGAATTGCGCTTCTGTACTACATAAATAAATTGAGCAGGATTATTAGAATAATATAATAAACTTTAAAGATAGTAAATCCTTTGCGTTTTGACTCTGCTAACAGCACCGCCACATCCATTTCTGCCTAATTATAGCAGTGTTAAGCGCTACTGCGTTCTGTCTGAAAGGTGTGGTAAGGGTGTCATACTTGTCCGATGCGTTCCAACTTAGTCCTTAGGAGTAAAAATGCATCTGTGGCCAACCTCACGTAAGACTCTAACCTTATCTGAGGTTAATTACAGATGTTCATGTGCGGCGGAGCCACTTGCTGAGTGGACTGCATGCTCGTTCGCTACTTCAATTATATTAAAAAAAAAATAGAAAGAACGCGAAATCACATAGATTCGATAAGAAGGTTTTTTGTCGTACTACCGTATCAAATATCGGTGCTACGACGCTATCAACCTTATGTGAAATTCAACAGCCCCATAAAAAAAACGTTAAAATATTACGTGAAAATTTATAGTGATTCAATTTGTATGGTGAAATAAAAAGTCGGTTAATAGTTAATCCATCCCAACAACGTAACAATCACTAGTTGAAGAGCAACAATAGCGGCAGACCAATCTGTACGTTGCAATTCCCGTAGAATCCCATAGTCCAAATAAAGGGTACCGAGCCCTCTAATAAACTTAATTGGTCTCAGCTTGTACCGGGATAACTATTCCAATTAGGACCTGCGTATCTAAACCACTTGTTCCACTAACAGCGAAATGGTGTTGTAATGCTCAACAGCTAAATGTAAATCCTTAAGTTAATGAGCGGTTCAGGCTATGAGTGATATGTATGAGAGGCTTTAAGTTGTCATATCAAAGGATAACGCCTGAAGATACGTATCCTCATCATTTTCTGTACCGTTCTGAATTGTTATGATGTGCATCATTGAAATGATTATTATTTATCATTTATTTGTCAGTATATTATAACGTGTTTATAAGAGTCATCAGTGAGATTTATAATGAGTGGATATCTTCATTGATCAATAAATACTTGTGACTGATTTCTGTATCTAACCTTGTTTGTGGTAGCCTAATTTAATTTCATGTTTCTTGATTTCAAAGCTTAAAATACTTAGATCATACCTTAACATACTTTTTTACCGCCATAACTTTTGATATTTTTTCTTTTACTTTTTTTCCTACCATGCATATTTCTCCACTAAACTGAGTGGAACCTAGGGAATTCTTCTCTTAACGATTCCAATTAGAATTAGCCGAAAAGTTTCTACCAGAAAAAAATCATGATCAAAATATATCTAAAAATGTACACTAAATTCTAGGATACAATTTTACAATCTCTAGTTTTTGGTTTTAACTTTCGACGGATACTTGTTACTATACCTTCCAGAGTGAGACAAAGCCCTTAGCCGGAATTCCCAGTGTAAACAAGCAATTTCCCGCGGATTCGTCTGCTCGCTAACTAAACCACTAACGGTCTATTCCAGTTGACTGTTCGGTTCTATCTCGCCAGAATCAACAGTGCGGTGTTTTTGAGTTTCATGATGTTGCTTTAGTTAGATCTTTTTCATACTGCGACAAATATATACCTACTACAGTTAGATGAAATGTACTCGACATTTCATTGACATTGTATGCGTATAAGTATTTCTTTACACGTTCCTTTCTTATTATTTATTTGTCTTCAATTAAAACGATTAAATATGACTCGTTACATTAATTAAAGAAATTGATCATTAACGCTCATAAAACTTCAGGCTTTTCTGTTTTTTGATTAGGTTTGATATCGTTACTTTACGATATCATCTGCATATCTTACTGCTGACTTGTGTTGCTCGAAAGAAAGTTATAATTTTCCGGCTCGAAGGACCAAGTTATATAACTTTTCAGTTTAACTGATAAAAATTAACAGGCACTTACAAGAAAGATTTCGGACGTGCTAAGTCAGAGGTGGCGATTGCAATCAGTTAGGCAGGCGCCATATTTTCAACGTGGCGTGGGCGATGCGGCGTCCCTAATGATTCTCCCATGCGCTTGCGCTGCTATAATTGCAAGCCATCGGCGCATGCCCTTTGATCTTACTGAAGTAAAGATAGTTATTACGAACAAGCGAGGGTGAAATGAGCGTTAAACAGCATCGGGAATTGTCGGTTGTCAGATAAATTATATATGAAATAATAAAACGTGCCTAGACGCCTCGTTAGATGCCGCGTTAGACTAGACCAGCTCGTAGATCATTTGATATATCGACTAGGGAAAGGACGCATTAACTGACGATAGAATAGCTTTGATTACGGACTATACTCATAGTTTTGATGTGATAAATGTCTGCTAGTTATATATTAGTTCCTGGCTCTAATTAAAATTGTGTATATTATTTTTAATTCGTGATCGTTTGAAGGTATAATTTTATGACCCTCGTAGGTATATAAGTAAAAGAATGACTAAAAGAATTTTATAAAAAAAGTATAACGTTCTGTATAATCAATTTTGCTAACGGATGACGTAATGAACTATTTTAAATTGTATTATGGAAATAAAAAACATTATCGATATATCTACATAATATAATTCAATAAAAATCAATAAACATCCTATATATATTCTAAAGGTTATTCCGCATCCTCTATATTGTTCTAAAAGTCCTATTTACATTTCCTTCTTGTTATAGAATTACAGATTGTCGTGTTCTTAAGCAATTGTCGGATAAAAGTCCTTTCACCAGCTCACCGGGTCCTGAAATCTTGATAAGAAACGCATGTTTTCAGGCGAACGTGCCTAGCGTTGAAAATTCTACGTTTATATTTTGCGTGCGCCCAGTTTCCGTTGTTTTAGTAGCAGCGAGCAACGATAAGCGATTTTGAAGCGAGTTAAAGGAGCTTTTTAAAATATTCAACTATATATTGTAATAAAATATGTGTAATAATGTAATATGTGTAACTATTTATTATATGAAACTATTAATCGTAGATCAGTTTAAAAATATATATTGTATGTGTAATATTAATTAACTAGTTAATATTGTTGTATCTGACAATTTGTAAGCGCCCCCGTAGGCCAATACAAATTCAAGACATTTCATTTCTTGTACACTTATAGGTCGTTACTTATTTCATCGAACATAGCTTAAGTTCTGACAAGGGTTACTCCCTTGTAGACTCGGAGCTTGATGTGTTTTGTGGTATTAATTAATAATCCCTTGCAAACATGTTTTGAAATTGTAACAGCTTTTTAATCCTCTTGCGGGTACAGTCACGCGAATTGATTGATCTGAGCAGTTTATGTGTAGTTGTTTGTTTAAGTAATTATGTTATCGACGATGATTTAATATGCTTGGATTATTCGCATTATTTACCTATTAAGGAAGTATTATTATGGTCATAATAATACTTCCTTAATCTACACAAAATAAAAGGATTTTGTTCATTTGTTTTAGGTTAAATTAAATTCTGTGAACCTTTTTCCGAGAAGGGAAATATTTTGTTGCTAATCTCTTCAACTTAGATGATACTGTAAAATCGTACAAAACTATTTAAATACCCCAATGCGAATCTTAAATATTTCTAAAACAAAGCAAGTTTTACTAAATAGTAAAATAATAATTACTTCTGCTTCAAATTGGCGTCCAAGATTGGAAACCCTGATAAAATACCTATTTTTTAAAGTTAAAACGATAACGATAAACGAAACGCTGTAACAGAGAAAACTTTGTAAGATATTCTACATGCCAGAGAGTATATAAAAGTTCTAGAAGATAAAATCTGCCTAGAAAAGACAATTATGCATGACAATTATAAAATTTAATACTTTTAATGTATGTATACAACTTGTTATATCCTTACCTTGTTCAAATAGAAACCATTTCACATAAACGGCTCTTATCCTTTTCAAACAATCATTAACATTCAATTAACGAAATTTCTGAGATTTTTTCAAACTTCTAAGAGCTACTTAATTCCCAAGCCTTTACGCACCATCAGCATTAAACCAAATTTCTAACTTTATACGCATCTAAGATCTTTATTTATATTAACAGTACTTTAATAGGTTAATAACAATCCCGTGCACTAATGGGGTAATCAATTTTTATTGTACACAAAACGCCTATATTATAAACTGCGGGTGGTCGGTCAACGTACATCGGTCAATCGTTCGCTGGAAGTAAGGGGCTATCCGTAAATAACGACACATGAATTTCATGATGTTTTTTGCCCCTCCCCAACTTGTCCCAGCTGGTTACATTTGAGAGATACCCCCGTTCCTAATGTGACGTCACATTTTGCAATCTTGTACATAGAAATTATTTAAATAAAACAGCAGTTTGGAAATTATATTTATGTCCATTCACATTATTATATTGAAATGTGACGTCACGAAATTTAGGACTCCTCCCATTCCTTGTCAGACAATGTCATACTCCATCGATTTTTTTAGAATACATACAATTTTTAATACATACAATTTTTTTTAGAATAGAAATATGGAACTCATTTCACACATTCATTGTTGGATCGCACAAAATTTAAGCAGATTTCATTGTTCGTTTGGTCTTTTACGACGTACGTTGTGTTAAAACATATGACATCCCTTAAGACAACTGTTTTAAACACTGTTTTTAATATAATATCTGTCTATTTGAGATGGTTTTAATATGCATGGCGGCGGTAACCAATTACGATCAGTGAAATTTCTTTTGCCTAATTTTGTAGTTTAACTAGTTTAGTCTTTATAACTTTATAAATTTGTTCTAAGGTGACAAGAGCCTAAAAATATTATTAATCACAATCAGCTTCGAAAATTAATAATGAAACGAGAAAAAACTACAACTTTAGAATTGGATAAATTACTTAACTTGTATTTTAACCTAATTAATAACGTAGAAACGAATATCGATTAACAAGAAATGTAATGAAAAACCCGACTACTGAAACTAAAATCAGAAGTCGAGTATTTTGTTCTTAATAAATTATTGAATTCTGAATTTATTAAAAAAGAGGTTGTTTCGGGAATTTGCGTCAAAATATTAGATTAGATATAAAAAAGCCAGCTCTCCCGCCCCCCTCCTTTTTCTATTTACAGGCGCCATTTTTTTTTCTATTATATAGCCTATATCACTCTGCAAACTGATATGATTCCGATTATTCGGTTTATATCACAATCCGTCGATCGTTTTGGGCTGTAGCGCGTTCGAAAGTAAGGGACACACGTACATACGCTCGGAAAACATTACCCTCCTTTTGACACAGTTGGGTAAAAAAAACTACATTCTGTACAATTGCAACACACACTACAATATCAGTTAGCCTAGTTCTTAGCTTTCTTTATATCTTTGTAATATTTACCAACCTCTTCCACAGCAGAAAAGTAACGCTTCATGTTTTAGTTGACCACTTCATTAAAATCATCAATAATCATTTAAAACCGTCAAGTCTTAACGAACTACGTCATACAGTTTTTGTAACTACATTTTTTGGGGCAAAAAATATCATCATTAATTCTAATTTTCGGGGCTCTTGCACTGACTTGTTTCATTGCAAGCGAAAAGCTTTCCGCGATTTAAGATATTAACGATAAGATAATGTTGCATTCTTATTTATCCTTAATATAAACCAAAATAAAGTATTTTTTCATAAAGTAAAATAAAGTATGTTTTTTACGTTTAAATAAGATAACCACTAAATTTACTTGACAGATTTTTACTATAAAAATATATTATCTAATTTGGTTTCAGTACACATTTTTATTTATGTATATACCTACTTTTTCCTAAAATAATGTCAGTAGGAAATTATCATGCAGTCACTTGTAAGAAACTTCATAAAGAACAGGGGTTCTATTTAAAGTTAATCACAGTTTTTTATGGAACTCGTTTCTTTCTGATATTTCTCACTCAAATAATGTTTACAGAAAGTTTTATTTGTAAAACCAACATCCCCCTACATTGTTGAAACAGTGCACACAGATAAAGCAGTTTTTCCCTTTTAAAATTATGTGCTGTGATGGTGCTAGCTTTTCGCTCATCGCCTGTGGTTCGCCAGGATCCTTATCCAAGGCAACATGTGGTGTAGCTGTGAAATCTGACAATTTATAACCGTTAAGATAATGTTACCCGGCTATTACACGCAATTTGGGGAAGTATCTGCTATTATACTGCGTTTTAGGGAATCCTTGGGAGATGGAAGAAATTATGGTAATACACCATGGGGTGCTTTTTACCAGCATGTAGGTCACGTGTAGTTGTTTTGTTGTAGGGTTTTAGCTTGATTGATATTATTATGATACATTTTTTAGCTGATATTGATCTTTTTCTTCTGTTATTTCGGTCAAAAGAGTCATACTTACGTACCCCATATACATGTAATTATTAAGCAGTGAGACTCTAGTAGTATAAAGGTTTAAAGAATCTGTAGGCTGAACTCCACGCAGTCCTTAATATTACGTAAGTATTTTTTTGAAAAAAATCTAATACGCACGCAGAACTCAGATAAGATTAGTCTTACCTAAGGTTGGCTATAGATGTGTTTCTATCCAATAAAACTAAGTTAAAATGCGTCGAGTAAATATATCTTCTTATGTTGTATGTGTATGTGGTCGGAATAAGTAGGTATATCTCCTTTTGAACCAGAATACAAAAGCTCTTAACTGTTTTAGGGAACAATAAGTGTCATATCGCTAGACTCGCTTTTTATAAAAAAAAAAAAAAACTTGACAAACTCAGTTTGACATACCCATAATATAACATTTAGTTTCCAGCTTTTTTCACACAAAACAAATACCCAAACCCACAAAAAATCATCAAAACGTCAGGTTTACATAGCCAGGAATCGAACCCAGAACTCGTATGTCGCTATAAATCCATTGCACCAGCAAAATTATTTCCAAACCGCAGCATAAGCCTCGTACAGTAAAGCAGACTCCGTGCCCAATTTAAAGGCAGGACACGATTTGTTCCTGCCTTGTTGTGGTCGGAATCTAATTTTCTGCGGAGCGGACCACCATTTCTAAAACCAGGCTTCCTACAATCAACAGTGTTCGAAAACTTGCTAGCTGGACATAAATCTGGAGCTAGAATAATATAGCAGGTACCTATTTAACTTAAAATTAAAACATGATAACAAGTTAGCGATGCTACTGTTTCAAAGGCACGTAGTCATCATAGTATCATATGGTAAGTGGTCACTATCCTTGGACATCTGTAAAAAACTTCATATAAAACAGGAGTTCTATGTGAAGTAAATCACAGTCAATCGTTCTAATTAAAATTTTGAACTCTATGTGCTTTATTTTACGTATCACTAACTTATTTCTGCGGCTCCGCTCGCTTCGGTCACGTTTATTACGGTAATGAGTATTCCCTGTATTAGTTCAGGTCATAAACTCCAAATCTGTGTTCCAAATTACAACGAAATCCGTCCTATAGTTTCTGTGTAAAAGACTAACAAACATGTACATCGCCTTAGATATGATAATATTATCATCAATTTATTTTATCATTAATTAATAATACTAAAAAAAAGAAACAAAATCAAATCTTTAAATTACTTTAAATTACATTTTTAAATTAATTTCACAATTTAGTAGATTAAATTAAAACAAATCAAAATAAAAAAAATATCTTAACCATATTATTACTTTTAGGAATTTTGGACAACCACTTATATATTTTTACTAGCTAACCCGGCAAACGTTGTTTTGCCATATAAAGCAAAAACGCAGCGCATGCAGCGGAAGCTCTCATTAGAAAAAACTCCCGCTTTTGAAACATTCTTCATTGGTGCTCCGCTCCTGTTAGTCTTAGTGTAATGATATACAGCCTATAGCCTTCCTCGATAAATGAGCTATCTAACACCGAACAGAATTTTTCAAATCGGACCAGTAGTTCCAGAGATTAGCGCGTTCAAATAAACAAACTCTTCAGCTTTATAATATTAGTATAGATATCAATGTAGCGTTTCATACGTGTGCATATTTGAGATAAGCGGTACAAATTCACACAAATCTGACTTAATCACGAAATGTGCGTGTCGCTAACTAAATCTACCGTAATAAATTAATAATTGACCCGAACCAAAAACTAAAAGCGCTAACAAGGCCTCATTTGCATGTAGCTAGGCATTCTAGGCACAAGTTAGGTCACCTAGGTCCACAGCCACACGCAACATCGCATGTGCGCCTGACACGATCTTTAAGATATAAAATTATGTAAGTTCGTTTCACTTTATCGTAAACGAAACTCGTTTAATTAAACTCTTTATAGCTTCATTAAAATTGAAATGGAGTTTTAAATGTTAATTAAAGACAATAAATTGAATTTTTACCAGCCAAGACGGTAAAGGAGCCGTTGCGTGTGGGTAGAATGACAAATGCAACGACGAGGGAGGTAGGTTGGGAATGAAAATAAACAACTGAATGCACAAGATTTAATCTCTACAAACAAAGATGAATTCAACTGATGACAGATAATAATCTCCTCTCCTTACTAGTTAATGATATTAGTAATACTTCACACATCCTTAGGTGGTTCTTGTTTAGTTACAGATTTTTGTAAAAGTATACATTTTATTCTCTTCAACTGTTTCTCATCCGCTAGACCTTTAAATAAATAAAAATAAAAGTTTTGAAAAGTTTCGGTCAAGGCATTTGCTATTGCCAAATATTTTAGACTTAGATACGTTATTGAAAAGTATTTTTTTTGTTTAAGTCATTTAGCATGATGTAATCTATCTTACTGAACTCTTTTTTATAATTTTTATCTCTTAATTATACGTAAATTTTATCAGATTTCAGAAACAACACACAAAAAACTTATATTTTCCAATAAATGCAAGAAAAAATATTACTAACAAATATATCACATATTCTGTATGTAGGTAAATATGTACCTAGTAAATATGTACTTAGATTCCGTAACATATATTTCATTTCCACGGTACATACATAAAAATATCCACATAACTAAAAGTAACTATCTTTCCAGTGAACGGCGGCTGGAGTTCCTATGGCCCCTGGACTCAGTGCCGGTGTAATGGCAGAGTAGCTGGCGGCCAGCGTCGAACCCGCACCTGTACTGAGCCCCACCCGCTCAACGGTGGCGCGCCCTGCCAGGGTCAAAATGTTCAGAGGACGGCTGACTGCGTACCTTGTCAAAGTGGTAAGTGCTATTTGCATATTCATATAGGATGTTCTCAATTAAAACACATGGAATTTACATTGCATGAAAGCAAACTTAAATAATAAGATAAATTGTATAAATAAATACATAGATGAGGACAGTGATTTGGGTGTTACGTTGAATAATAATAATGTTAGCGTAAATTATAAGAAAAATTACGTCAAGTCAAAATTAAGTAATAGGCACTCAATTCAATGTTTGAATATGTTTTCATTTCTGAACATATGGACATTTATAAACATATATCTTATGATGGTTTAGAAATTCTTATTAATTGGTTTTAGATTCATTTGCCAGAAAATTTAATGTCGTGGGAAACACAATAAAGATATATAAATATCTTATCTCAAACTGAAATTCAATAGTGACATGCTTATTATGAATGAAGTTGTATCTAATAAACCAGCTCAATTTAAAGATAGATAAATACTTCAAAGAAGCTCACCGTCTGGAATCTGAGAATATATGTAATAAATTATACTTAAGTGACATTACAAAATTAAGAGTAGACGACTTGTTATATCATGAACGAGTAGATTTTAAACGAGATATAAAATATAATTTTCAAAATATATCAAATTATAATAAGTTATAAGGATATATAACCTAACAAGAATAGAATAGGGATATGCTTAAGATATCTTTAATTTATACTTCTGATGTGGGAAGGTAATTTGTTAGAAATAAATATTCACAAGAGATATAATTCTCTATATTCGTATTCATCATTTCTCTGGGCACCTTTCAGTTAATTATTCGCCAGCGATGTGGCAAGTCCATTACCTTAGTTACTGGAAATGTAAGAGTAGCTGAGAAATATCGTATTATGTCAAACGCCTTTGATGCGAACACACAAAGAGAACTTATAATTAGTACTACAGCCGCCTTTGCGTTAGTTGTAATTGGCGTGCATGATTTATGATGATGATGTGGCAAAAATGATGGGAGAAGACATTATTCAAGTGAATGTAGGAATTGTGAATTGGCTATTTGATATGTGATTAACGTTGCTCACAAAAGGAATACTTAACAATAATATAGGAATTATTCTCAGATTTCTGCAACATGGTTTTACTTTTTGTAAGAACTGACTTTGGAAGGCTAAAGGTAGTGTGAAAATACATAGGGGTTCTATTAAGAACGTTGGTTTTTATTTTTAATTAAGGTATTCCTAAATTTCGAATACATTTTTGTGCCTTATCAAAATCAATATCAACTTTATTTTAAAAGTTCCGACAATTATTATGATTCACATAATCATGTATAATGTATACGATTTATTATTACTTAAAATTATCCTGCGTATCATTTTTATGAATTTGTAACATTTTGCCTTTTTCCTGCTTTCTGAAGATGGATACAATATGGACCACCAAGGTTACGATAACACGCAACAACTGTTGATTGGTAAGTACGCCTTGTCTAATGAGGTCGTTAAAAAATCTTGAAAATATCATGCTTATTCTTATTTATATTTAAGTTCATTAATTCACTCTGCGTTTGAAAATAAACAAATTATTTCAAGTAATAAAATTATTTACAAAACTGACAGACTGAAATTTGATCTAATGAAAATAATATTCGCTTTATTTATAAAACAATCTCGTTTTACCACTCAGTGTAAAGATAATTCTCTACACTAATTCCACTACCACTATTATGTTTATGTTTTATATTATATTATCTACTTCAAAAACAGAATGGTTACGAAATTGAAAAGCTAATGCTTTTTAATTAAAAACGAAATCAACGGTGTAAAGATAAATAATTCTTAACACTCAGTTCACTGCCATTATATTATATTACCTCAAAAGTGTTGAAACAATACGGTTATGGAAACGAGAAGCTATGCTCAAGCTCTTTAATTCAAAGCAATTTGATCCAAACAAGAACTCTAATAAAAACACCGCACACGAAAGCGGAACCACCCAATTGTGAGCACTTCAAAAGTGAAATAAACATAAAGAACACGTGCCTAAATCCTTACAATTCAAATGAGTAGCACCATATCTTTCGTTTCCATCTTAACCATAAAAATCTCGGCGTTTAATTCTCAAAGCTCATAAACTCAGTACTGGTCACATCAAAGCGGTTGAGTATTTCATAGCGACAGTAAAATCACAAGGAAGAGTAGATGAACTTAGCATCTCCTTGTAACACACCGTTGTAAGGACTGAGGAATTTCCGGGGATCTTTGTGACATGTTATGGCAGTATGGCAGGCACTTATGAAACATCTCACAATAGAATTGTTGTGTAAAGTAACTGGAAGCTTAAACCGAAATAACAGCACTTTAGAATTTACACGCGTGATCTTCTAAGGCCCTAAGCCTTTGTCCGCAGTTGTTAATGCAAATATGAGTATGCGGCTGACAAGTTATCCCTAAGGAACTTTGAAGTTTGTACATCAATATTTATTCTAATAATATTATTTATATCTGAACCTTAGATCGTTTAACGTTGTACCTTTTTAACTGTTTTTTGCATGATCAGGCTTTAGTCAATTATTTAATGTATTCACATATAATTTGTATTAAATGATGTTCAAAAATATTTACTATTTTGATAATAAAATTTATCATCGATAATATTAAAATGTCAAAGTAGATAAATAAATACAAGAGCATACTTTCCTTATTGCGGGGTCTAGATGGTGTTTAAGTCAGCAGTAATTTTTTTTACACATATTGCAACCCACACGTTATCTCTGCGTCCCGTGAGTTCGAGTGTTCACAGAGTACATTAAAAAAAAGGCTTACATGACATGACATGGAGGGGGGGTTAGAGCTTACTTTTGCTGACGAGGGGGATAGGGCGGTAAATAATTGTAATAAATCTGCTTACGTAATACTTGAACGGTCTCAGTATCTAGTTCATTCTATTTTGTAGCAGTTGATAAATTTTTAATCTGACAATTAACTCTAAAATTAAAACTAATATATTTACACATGCTAATTAGTAATTAAACTTATCAGACGACGAGTTATTCAAACAAAAAGCCCGTATGTTACATGTAAACTAGAGCAACGTAGACAATAAAATCTAATCAAGTGCGGTCGCTTCAGATGAAGCGGACGGATCGTTGTTACCGCTAATTGGTAACACATGTTGGTACGCGTCCAATGAACCGCGGATGTGGTACTAATGTCGACAGATAGACTTAGAGTCTATTTCATAAATTTAGATTATGATACTATAGACTTTAACTTAAGACTTACGACTCTATACTTAAGATTATTTTACTTACATAATTTGTATTTGTAATTTCAGAATATCTTAATACTATAATTACGAATACATGAAATAAAACTAAATTAAAAACAGTATAGAAAAAAATTAAACGGGACGTTATGATAAGTAACTAAAGAAAAATGATTGTATAAAACTACATGATATAGAACTTTATAGGAAAAAGATTGGTTTATCAGTTCCAAGATTCTCTTCTGATTTTCGAACTGTAATATATAAATATCTTCTTTCAATTATAGAAGAATTTTATATCATTTTATAGACTTATCTTACCCACAGGAGGGACTGTTGGTACCATTCAAGGCGGAAAGACGCGAAAGAAACTCCCTCAATCCTTGCATCACGGAATACTCTTTATATGAACATAATCGTTTATAAAAAGAACGTTTCTTGAGACCCTAAACGTTTACGCGACACGCACTTTATCTTACGTTGTCGGAATAACTTCCGTCTCCATACACGAAATTTTAACTTAAAAATGCGTACCGTTACTCACTCTCGTTCAGTGATTACGTAAGAACTTGTTGTGT
>MOOZ01000138.1:98937-112298 GCA_002930495.1 Cecropterus lyciades | reverse complement strand
ATAAACCTGTTTGTCTGATTGTTTGAGTATCAGGCACGAACAAGTATATCGATTTTTATAAAAATAAACAAAGCACTTTATACACTCATACCCCTATACTAGGATGTTCTCCTGTTTCATCGGTACCATGTCCTAACAAAGTCGAATAACAAACACCCAGACCCAGAACAGAATCAAAACTCATCATCAGATGAGTCTGGGCGGGGATCGAACCTGCAACTGCGAGTCAGACCGGTACGGTAACCGCTATGTCACGTGGGTCTTCGTAAAAAGTTATTGTACAATAAGTTGTATAACTCATGGTTACACCTAACGAGTTTATTCCGTTTTCTCAAACGATTAACATTAATTTTTTTGGTCCATACATTGCTATGTACATTGCACGTGCACGTTTTGTTTTCTGCCATAGTTTATACGTAAATGTGCAATGTAAAATGAAATGTAAGAGTGAAAACGTATACGGTGATCGTTTTGAAGAATGATATTTAACTCATACTAAGGTCACTTGTATATATTATTTTTCGCTACAGTAACAAGAACAGCTGAAAATAAAATAACTCTTACTTTCGCGTAAAAATCATACTTTAGATGCGTTGTTCCATCTACGCCAACTTTAAGTAAGATCAATTTTATATGGAGTTGATTTTAAATGTCCATAGGCAGTTGCCACATACCATAAGTGGTGTGATTGCTCGTTTGCAAAATAACAACTGGTTTGATATTACAGACAGTAATTACGACTAAAAAGTTTAACTTCACGACCCATTTCAATTTTGAATTTCCCGAGTACTTACACCCAATATTAAGTTTTAAAATGACAACGATCCATTTCAGTTAGGACAACCTAATCTCGGGACTGGATCTAGGTCAAACGTGTCCTGCGTGACAACTGCAGTGTGCAGTAAATCTGTAATGTGCACTGCAGATATTTGTTGCAGTAACACTGCTGTGTATAAGTCGATACTTTGTCAACAGAACTCACTTTGGTGTTTGAAGTTTTTACAAGCAAACTGCAGTTTACCAGATGGCGAATCAGTATTGTAGACCACAGATATCTGTAATAAACAAATTTTTGAAGTAAAACTTCTTTAGACTCGTGATTTGAAACTCGATAAAACGGAAACGCGTTACAAAAGTAGTTGTCAGCGCTACAACTAGATGGCGCTGAACCCCTTGTTGCATCACGCTAATGATTTTTCTTCGACTCTACATGTCCGAATATGGACTGCAGTGATAACTTAATCATTTTTTTTTATTTATTATTATAAGGTTTCACTTCTGTCGTGTGTAAATTACACACACACGCACAGTTTTTATAACACACAGTAGCAATCAAGAAGGCACTCCATCTGATTAGTGTCACTGCTGTCCAAGGACATATTTAATTATCCCCTAACAGGCTAAACACTACCTGAGATCAGACATGCGTTACTACCCCTGAAAACAAAGTTGGAACGTCTGAAACAAGTCTACCTTACCACAACCTTTAAACCAGAACACAAAATCACGTATCACTAATGTTTTTAGCAGAATTTGGTGAAGCTATGCGTAGGGAATCAAACCACGAATGTGTCTGCCACCTTTAATTAGAAATATGATAACTAATGCTAACCTTGTGCAGAAAAAACCTTGAAACTCAACATCCCTATTAATTGGATTATATTTTATCCTTGAGCATTCAATGTAATCGAATTAATCACAGTGTGATTTTTTGTCGTAACATTATCTTACCACACTATTCATTTCAGAACAGCTACCTTACTTTTTCGCAAGATAAAAAGTATGATTCAATTCGTTTTTAAAAATGACCTACCTAACACTTCTGTTATAAAGAAAAAAAAATGTGTGATTCGCGCCTTCACTTTTATATTTACTCATAGCTCATAAAAACTAAATTGCAATATTGTTGTTTCTGCATTTTCAAAAGCTATAATATCCTTTAGTCCACCACACTCCACAATATAACTACGTTTACAAGATCGCAATCTACTTAATTATCACATCATATAAAATTCTCTTTCATGTACGGCATTTAACTTAATTTGAAAGCTTTGTTCCACTTCGCACTCTTGTGATGTACATTGTTTACATAACATAAATAAAAAAATAAACCGTACATTTTTTATTTTAAGTGAACGAAAAATGAAAATGAAAAATAAAAATGACGCGTTCTAAACTTGTACCCTTAGGATTGTATGTTGTGAGTGTCATATATACACATAGACATACGTGAAGGCAGCCAGCTCCCAGATCCAGGAGAGAAATCTAGTTACAACATTTAGATGCAGTTATGCATCATTGGTTTGCTTGTTAGAGCAGTATGAAATATCTGTGTAATCCGCCGATATTTTATTGAAGACATCATTTCAATATCTCATGATATTCCTCACTCACTCTACAACGTTCTTTTTTGTTATTTTCAAATGACGCGTCTTTAAGTACTTAGTTCATTCAGTTCACGACTGTGGCGTATGTCACAAGCTCATGTACATAAACGCCTCACACTAAATTCCCTTGCAATTATTTCGAGGACCAAGCTTCAACATCTTGCGGCATCCTTGACTCCAAAAAACATTCCACTTGATTATTTTTAAATGATGCGTCTTCGGACGCGTAGCTCATTCCGCTCACTGTTGTAGCGCATGTAACAGCCCCAAGTGCAACAGACCCCTCACACTATATTTTTAATTACGTACGTCCCGAGATCGTTATCGAGTTATCGAGCGGCCGATGGCTTCATTGTACAGGCTGATTGGTTCCAGAGATAGTTTCGTTTTTTTTGGTATTAACGGCCTACGGAAAATATAAATAAAATAAATTAGTCGTTTGTACCGTATCGCGTAACGAACGTATTTACTAACGATTCATGTTTCTATAAAGATTTAATACGAGTATCATAGACTATTCAATATTGCAAACTACACATTTTTGGAAATAAATCAAGTTAAAACTGATGATATCCACATCAGTTTTAACTTGATTTCTCTTTATACAGTAACAGTAACTATTTTACTGACAGTAACTATTTTAAAAGCAATACAGCTCATAATTGCCAGAGAAAAAGAAAACCAAAATATAAAAAATAGAAAAATAGGTTTTCTATTTTAAATAATTTAAGTACGGATTAAGTATTAAATAAGTACTAAGTATTTATTAAATTTCAATATTTTTTTTAAAATCTGTACAATAGCTTTTAGCTCAGCGAGCATCAGTGCCTTATCAGTTGGATTCCTCGTTTGTTTAAATTTCATAAAAGCACCTTTCCACCATCAAACATTTCAACTTAATGTCTTCGAGTAAAAAGTGTACCCTTAATTTCTTATCCTTTTCACGACACCAAATTACAAAAAATAACTCGTTAAAATGCGTCGCGGGGCCAATCGTAAAGTTTGGGACGATGACATAAATAATATTGAGGTTCGTCGTTAGAAACCCGAATCCCATTTCGTCGGTTATAAAAGCTCACGTTAAAATTTCGTCTAAGACGTTTTAGACAACGATACTGCTTAAGTTTTGGGCGACACATGTTCGTTTTGTCAATGATAAGGAAGGAATTAGACTCCAATCGTCAGGCAATCGTTAACGGTCTATATATTAAAAAAGAAAAGAAAAGTCTCTCCTAAACCTATATCCAATAAAAAAGAGATGTAGGCCACATCTTACTTTTTTGTTTCAAGCTGATGCATTTTTGTGTTTTTTTGGATCAGATTTGATTAGCGAGCTGCTAACCATCTTCTGGAGTTGGCTTTGACTTTCTCGGAAAGAGTAAAACGAGTCCTATTGTCAAAACTACACAACATTGAAAGGCTCCTTTTAGTATTGACTGTATGATATCAGCTCCAAATAGTGTTAGTTTATGGTTTTATGTATACCAACAAAACCTAAGAGCGTGGTTTTTCCATAAGATAAACTTTAGTAATGTGTATTATACATTATAAATATATATTATATATGTATATAATAATATGTATTATAAAGTATATTTTCTGTAAAGTTTATGCAAGGATCTATATTAAATGCACATACATATCTATGTAACTACTGTAACATAGATTTACTTGCCGAATAAATGTATATTTTGTATTAGAGGTCTATTCTGTAATGGGGCCTTTTATGATCAATTGCGGAGTGCCCTGTTGTTATTTTGGTCGTTTTCCTGTTTATGGCCATTCTCGTACACCGTATACATTTTCATAGGTGTAGTACATAATTATGCGGTCGGTTATATTACAGTGTTCAATTCAAATTAAGGTAGTAGGGCTTTTGTGTGCGTGCCGCTTTTATGTTTAGTACGATGAAGTAGTTTCAAGTTTGTTTACTAACCTAACCTAGGTTAGTAGTGCGGATAACTATTAGAAATCTTTGCAATCCTATTGAAGAGAGACTATCGTTACATCTATATCTACCTTATGGTACTTTTTTATTATAATATAGAGTAGGTATCAACCCAGATAAGATCAGAGTCTTGCCTGAGGTTAGCCACAGATGTGTTGCGAACGAAGGACTAAGTTGATACGCCTCTGGTAAGTATATTCCCCTTACAAAGCAATGCATAATACTGCTGTTATGAGGCACTAAGATCTCTACCACCGTGTAGTATCACATTAGTGGTATATTAATATACGGCGGTCCAGTTTTATCCTTAGTTAGCAACGTTTGTGATTAGCCTCAGATAACGCTTCAGTCAGTTCAGTCCTATTTGCAAAGTAAGTCTATTGCAAAAATTCGGAGTATCAAGGCTGACTCGTCATGACTGCTGTTTTCATCTAATTGTAAAAAAGTCGATACCCAGATAGTAAATTGGCTTCAAATAGAACATATTACTTGATTTAGACGGTAACAGATATTCATATCTCGTAATGAGGTCATAAGGTAGGTCGACAGCAAACCACTTATACTTATGAACCACAATAAAATACCTTTTGAAAGCAGAACCAACTTTTCCCCAAAAGTGACGACGCAATATCCTCGTAAGAAAACTTCGAAGGGTCTGGGGGAACTCACTTCGTAATTTATGCTTTTCTAAGTTCGGAAAACATCTCTGTGCCCGGATTCCTTGACGGGAACTCAATCTTTCTCAAACAAATCAAAGTGTACTTTGGAAGTGTATGAGAATAAGTAGTTCTGAACATATCTGCCGAAGTTTATGACAAACATTACAACTGCATAGAACTCGTTTGAACAATAAAGAATCAGAATCAACCTATGATATTTGTATGAATTTAGGTCTTTGGTATCATTTTTCAAAAAGCTTAAATTGTTAAGCTTGCGCTCTAATGGTAATAGTAACAGGTGAAAATATATACAGATACCTCCGTCTTCAGTGTGGGAATGCTTGGCGACCGGTCAACCTTGCACTTCACTTTTCCAATAACGTCCTGTGACCGCCTCAAAATAAAATAAATATATTCCGTATTGTATCTTTGACGATAAGCGTATAATGAATGACAGAACGACAATATTTAAATTTACCAATTAAAGAAATACATATCTTTAGTATTTCTGCCAGTCAGAAGTCAAGTCTTATTCCATTGAATTAATACAGTTTCATAATAATATTTGTATACGAATGGCGTGCGAGGTAATAATTTTAATAAGTCCTAAAATTTCCATATTATCAGATTCAATGTACCAAGAAATAAAAATTCTATAAGCTTCATTATTCAACATTAATGAAGCATATTTTAGCTTTGTAATAAAATTTTATAATAATCATAGAATTACATAATGCATGATGATATCAAGTATTTTATCCTAGTTTCTAGGTTTCTTTCTCCTTAAAAATATTTTTGTACGTTTAGTACGCTTTTAGATTTACTGTTTAGATTTAATATTTGTTCAATTTTCAATAAACGGAGTATATAACTTTATCCAGTTCTAGACTTTTAAAATCAATACTTTCGAATCATGACTAATGTAGATAACATTTCGAAATTGATGAGCGCTCGAGATTGAAATCATTAATTCAGATATTTCTTGGGTGTTAGTGTTTATCAATAGCAACCTATCTGTGATTTACTTCATATCGATCTCCTATTTTATATACAGTTGCTTACATGATGCTCATCATGATGATCAATGACCTCTTACCATCAGGTGGATAGCATGCTCGTTTGCTACTTCAATCGTATAAAAAAAACTATGTATGAATCTATGACCCCAATATTCTAGCGAGAATCGGTATTGTTAAATATACTTTTCAACAGTAGCAGCACACAGCGACATTCCACTATACATCGGGATCGCAGTCGCCGTCGTCGTGTTCCTTGCTGGTGCAGCAGTGGTCTACAAATTGCTGCAAAGGAAGACCAGAGATCACTCTCTTTACACCATGACTAGAACTGGTACGTTAGTGAACAACACTTCTTCAATGCTATTGATTAAATTACTTACAATTACCTGCTATCTGACCTGCTATTACCTGCTATTACCTGCTATTACTTAATATTACCTGCTATCGACTGGACTTAACTGGACTGGAATAAACAATGATTCTTTAAAGCTATTAATAAAAGAGTCTAAAAATTATCTATTAGTTATTACTAGAATTAGGCACTTTTGTAACGTCACTCTGAATAGTGTTAAATATTCGTTTCGTTAATTTTTGTCAAATGATTAGAGTAAGGTTCTTTTGTGACGTGTCTCTTTAAACCGTGTTTAATTTTCGTATCGTAAACTTCTGTCATAGCAATAATACAGATTTTAAGACTGATATCAATTCGTATAATAGGTAAGTACTTCGGGATTTCAGATTTTTAAATATAGTTATCCATGAACAGATTTCCAACCAGAAATGTACCCGACGGTCGAGAAACAGTCGTTATCACTGGCACCTGATCTGATGCAGCACCGTCCTCCACGATACGAGCATCCGCAGCCTGATGCCAGGACGGAGCATCATTACGATGTTCCTCACCTTACTAACAGGTTTGTGTTTTATTTATCGTCCCAACTCCCTTATCGATAATAATATCAAATAGATCAGAAACTTGTATGAAACCAACATACTACACTGCAAGGTTAAATTTATCTCATCTCTAGATGAATTAGTGCACTGCTACTGCAAATGTAATATGTACTTTGTGCGTGTATAAAAGGTAACCTATAATATTTTTCGTTTCTATGTATCATCATAACAGTTAGTACAAATATTCACGTTGAAAACCGCTACGAACAACATTTTCTTTATAAAGTTCTAATGTAAATTTAATGGCACCATCTACTTCTCAGAGGACTGTAATTTGGTACATCGATAGGCTGTATTACCTCAGCAAGTCTTTATTACTATAACTTTTGTATGCATATATTACTATATCCTTTAATTAGTATTTCTCCCATAGCTATGATAACATTATTTTAAAACGTTATAGCATAACATGGATGGTTTTGTGTGTATACTCATACGTCTTCCATATTGTATTCTAACTCAATGCCTCATTAAAGCAGATACTTAATTACCAAACGTGCTTCATTAGGAAGCGACATTGAAATATCGAGTACGCATTTGTCTATTTATTTGTCTACTAAATTTGTACGAGATAAGAGCAAATCGAATTTTAAATACATATATCTTTCTCCGCGCTCTAATGGTGCGTAGCTCAGACAACGCGATCTACATCATTAAAACTGAAGCGCTCGGTTCTAGGATGAACTAATTATGCCCTTCTTGCAGTTACGCGTCCCCGGTCGACCATCAAGTCACGCCTTGCGCTTCGAGCAAAGGCCAAAGTGATGAGTATGACAGCAAGCCCTACAGCGAATCCGAGCACTCTGTCTCGAGTTGTTTCACTAGCTGTAAGTATAATCTCAGAACCAGTCATAAAAGTTAAACATGCCACTCAAACATCTCGAGCAAACGCTCTATTTAAACTTTTACGAGTTCCAGCGAAAAGTTTTTCAAATAAACATCTTTCTGTGAGCTTGAATCTGACGATGAAATTGTGAAATTTCAGTTAAATTGAAATTGTGCTGACCTCCTTATTAAAATGGCACAGTTTGAAGTTGAAAAGTAATATAATATTAACAATTATAATACTACGAGTATTTACTGCTTAGAATTACTTGCACCAACTTTAAACGAGATTAATAAATCCGTAACAAGGAATAAAATATTTTCATAAAATTTAAGGACTTTTTCAATTATTTGTATATTCCTTGAAATTATTTATTTCTGCCAAATACTAAATAAATTTTCATTTGTACTACGTGACACGTATTACAATCAATTGTATATGTAGTGGTATGAATCGCTTACCATGGTCATGGAGTAGCTATTCTCAGATATGGCATAATGTTCTGGGGTAACTCTACAGATAAAGAAAAAGTGTTAAAGGCTCAAAAAAAGTGCATTTTGTAATCTGAGTCAGAGAGAATCATGCAAACTTCATTAAAAAAAAATAAAGTTATTAACTATACCTTGTATGTACATTTTTGAATGCGCTTTATTTGTAAAACGCAATCCAGAATTATTTACATTTCATTCTAAAGCCCGTCTAAAAGATAAGGTAAAAACTGTGAAATGTAACACACATACATTCAAACAAAGCTTATTTTGCAAAGCACCAGTGATTTACAATAAAATACCAAAAACAATACGGCATATAAGTAACAATAAAAACGTTAAAACAATATTTATGACCACATTAATGATTTTTTTAATGATATTGACTAAATTATTCCTATTATCTTGTCTGTTTTGAGTATATGCCATTATTTTATAATACAATATTACTGCTGACATGCAATTTTATTTTATAATTATTAATTTAATATGATGATTTCATTTTTTTATTGTATATTTTGTCCAATTTTTAATATTATCCATTTAATTCTAATTAGAATCAATATTATAATGTGACATATTTGCACACCCTTTGGGTTAGGATAGGATCACAAAACGAATGTACTTCACATATGTATTCCACCTTATCCTGCAATAAATTAATTGAATTTGAATTTAATATTATATTACTACAATTGCTTATCTATAAAAGAAAAAAATATTTACTTCATCCTAAAATATTATTTAATTCAGTCAGTTTTATAAAAAAACTTGTGATTTTCTTACATAACCGCTTCTTCCAGCCGGTTCTATGTACGACGCCGCAAACGAATCAGTAACCCTCCAATTGGCTGAACTAGTATCAAATTCTCCAACATCCCAATCGCTATCAGTGTCCAGTGCTGGATCAAGATTGGCGTTGCCGGCCGCTGGCGTGGCGTTGTCAATTCCGGAGGGATCACTCAGCAGGGGTCGCAGGGAACAGATGTACGTGGCGGTTGTCAAGGACGACAGATACAGGCCAAGGCTCGGGAAAGGTAAAAGTTTGTTTTGTTTACTTTTCGATAAGTATCTTTTCTTATTGATCTTCGTTGAATTTAGTCCAGAGACTTGTTAATATTTTAATTTTGTTTGTCGAATGTGATAACTTTCAGATAACTTTGAATTGGTAATTTAGATTGTTAATATCTTCACAACACGAAATCATTATTTATTTGTCAAAATAATGTCATATTTAGTATAAATTTTCTCAATTCAATTGTTATAGATATTTATAATTCAATACAATTTGATATCATTAATTGAAGCGTGGATTCACCGTCCGCTCGGTTGTATTCTGAATTTCAAAATTCCATAACTTATTTAATGTGTACAACAAAACAATTCCTCTGTTGGCCTTCTCTCGATGATAATTATCCAATGTTCTGTTTAACTCACTTAGTCTTGACAAACAACTAAGTTCTCCTGACATTCTGTTTCCGACATGATTTCTCAGTTGGAGACGGCATTATCCTAGTTATAATTCCTTTAATCTCAGTCCTTTAAAGTTTCTGTGAGTTTGCGAAGTGTTAATTGAAATAGCTGCAAATACGAATAATGGAATATTAATGTATTAGCAGCAGTATTAAATATCAAAGTTATTGCAACACGTGTAAATACATGAATAAGTTGTAGATTGTTAGTTTAACACGAACGCTTATTAAATTATTATAACGAACCAACATTTCATACAACGAGGACTTCCAAGTAGAATTTAAGATACCTATGTAATTACGGTATGAAATCGAGAGGCGTAATTTATGCAAAGCAATATCGAGCGGGCCTTAGGCGGATGAGGTATCAACATAGATCGTTTTATACGACCATTTTGTTTAAAGATTCTTTTTTTGCCTGCAGGCATCACGCAACTCAGTCCGGTAGTTAAGTGTGGTCCACCGCGCCTCCAATTAAACAAGTCTGTTATTCTGCAAATTCCACACTGCGCTAGCTTGAAGCATGGATTCTGGAATCTTGCTTTATATGCCATCGATCATAATAACGCAAAAAGCGACAACACCCAGCCACAATGGAAGAAAGTCGTCGGTCTCGGACAAGAGACGATTAATACTCCAGTGTTCACACAACTAGACAACGACAAAATATTCCTCGTAACGGACTTGCTTTCAACGTTCGTTCTAGTCGGTGAAAGTTTTAATGGAAAGGCCGTTAAGTCTCTCCAATTGGCTGTATACGCCCCGGCCGTACTAAATGAGGCTTCTTCGGAGTACAATATTAGGCTCTATATCTTCGAGGACACTCCGTGCGCGCCATACTATTGCCAAGAACAAGAGAAGAAACTTGGCGGAGTGTTGCTAGACCGCCCGAAAACTTTACTTTTCCAAGACGGCGGTTCCAATTTATGTTTGAATCTCGACAACATAAGCCCAGGTTGGAAGGCGAAGCCCGGTATTGCTTATCAAGAGATCCCATTCAATCACGTGTGGACGTCCAATTATAACGCTCTGCACTGCAGCTTTGGAGTGGAGAGGACACACGACTGTGACAATATTGATTTCGCTATATCCGTGTGTCAGCGGACGAATCCATCGTACAAACAAACATTCCGAATATCGGTTGAGGATACCCGAAGTCGGTCACCGCGGGGCCGGTCGCCGCGCGCGGAGTCGCAACGCAGCTTTAACATTACGGAGAATCTGTTAGACGCCAGAATGTGTCGCAGTGAGGAAGGCAGTGACGGCAGCGCGAAGCGGAACGTAACAGTGAACGAAACGGGAGTCAACGAATGTGGTGAAGGGCCATTCAAATTAAATGCACGAATAAAACGTCAGCTATGCGCTATATTGGACCCGCCAAATGCTCGCGGTAACGACTGGCGCGCGCTCGCGTCCCGACTCGGCGTGGATCGTTATACGACGTGGTTCGCCACAAAGAGCTCGCCGACCGAAGCTATCTTGGAACTGTGGGAGTGCAGGGAACGGGGCCCTACGGCCACCACATCCCTAGCTACCGCATTACGTCAGATGGATAGGCACGACGCCGCTGACTTATTACAAGGTAGACCGTCTTGGTTATGAATTCGTAAGGTAAATCAGACTAATCTCGAGCTATATTCGGACTCTGTACTGTAGACTAAATGTTATATTAGATTAGTTCTGGCCATCGGCCATTGTAAAATCGTGGTAGTCTATTTTGTATAGAATCATCTCTGCTGTAGATAAGCGATGGATTAATAAATTATATCGTAGTAGCAATAATAGTGCCTCATGTCTTTAAAAGAAACCGCCAACGCTGTTGGTGTATGGTTGGTTATTTTGTTATTTTTTATAAGTGTTTGAGTGTTCAGTGTATCAGATGTATATGCTAGTTTTATGTTTATTTTTGCTTTTATGAACTTTCAGTGTATTTCGTTTAGAACAACGTGCCAAATGTGAAACCACAGCATTATTTTGGCAATAACTATAATACTTGGTGTCTTGAGCTTAATGTTGTTGAATTCCTAATAGCTTAGCGAGTTCTCGTTTACTTTTATCTGAAACAAAAGACGAGCTAACTGCATTTATTATGAAATATATAAACACTACGTTTAACGCAGCTTTGTTCAAGTTAAAAAGTGACTCCAGTTTTAAGTGTAACTTACTCTTTGTCTTATTAAGTGAACCAGTAGTATCGCGGCCTAACACTGTAAAACGTAACTATAGAAACATAAGTCAAGGTGCATTTATAGGAAAGCAGGTTACTTGCTACTGCACCTTTTTTTAGTATTAAAAGCACACGTCACTTGGGTCTAAAGTCAGCGATACCATAACATACACATTTAGGTCACGCAAATCTGAGTCTATGCTATACGAATGACATCCGTAGATTCGTCCGAAGTATCGGATGATGGCCGAAGTTTCGTATGATGTCCAAAGTTTCAAAGCATGCCCGCAGTTTCGAATGAAGCCAGAAGGTTCATATGATGCTCGAAATTTCGGATGACTCCCGAAGTTTCGGGCATTATTCGAAATTCCGTTGTCAATTGTATAGAATAGACCATCTGAAGTTTTTTTACAATCTAAACTCTAAGCCGTAATGATAATATGCTATGCAATAGTTCCTATTAGAAACAGACGAACCCAAGCCTAATTAGTGCTTTGCGCTTTTACGAGAAATTTTATAAATTTTTACTTTTATAACAATAAAGTGTAGTATTACTCCCAAAACGCTATAAAATAGAACGGTCAAGTTTCGATAAATAAATGTTAAATTAAAAACAAAAAAATGTTAACTAAAGTTAAGTAATCTAAGTATCTAAGTATTTTATTCAGAATATTTCGATAATTTTTAAAGTTAGTCACTTTTTAACTTGACGAAGTGTGACGATAAACAAAGAATTATTTCTCTATGTATATAAAGTAATCGACTGTAAATACTTTGCAAGATACGTAGAAAATGTAATAACTAATGATTTATAACGGGATTCATCACCGCCGTAAACTGTCTATATATATTTTTGTTAACGTGATGATTATTAAAATAAATGGATCTGTGATAATTGAAATAATATGAAATAAATTATGTTTAACTGTGATTTTGGTTTTTTATTTTATTTATCTATGTACCGTGTATATATATATTTATCGCCGGCTCACTTATATATGAGGCGATCATATTAGTCCTCGGGAGTAGCCACGCATCTGTGATCGACTTCAGATAGAACCTCTATTATATATGCTCTGTTATATAGCTGCTTACAGATGTCAATAGGTGGCAGTCACCACTTAATCTGATAATATTTTTCTTTTCAATTACTTTGAATACTTTACTTGCAGTATAACTGCTGTTAAATAGAGATTGAAGTATCTTACAGTTCATCTAACGGCATACCTTTTCTAACAGGTAATGATCAATATAAGGTGTGTGAGTCAACATTTGTATCGCTCTTTAATAGTTGTTTATTACTAATTCGCATTATCATTACATGTGATTTTAAACTTCATTCAACCTCACATTTACATAAAAATTGATAGCCCCCTCTATGACAAAACCCCTTTCACACACAAAAAAGACTTAATCATACAAATCTATACTAATATTATAA
>MOOZ01000138.1:72888-84913 GCA_002930495.1 Cecropterus lyciades | reverse complement strand
TGGTGTTTTTTATAACATTGATGTAGTAGGTAAACGAGCATGCAGACCAAATGATGGTGAGTGGTTCGTACCGCCCATGGACATTTTTGTAATCAATCAACAGATAAGAGCGTTGCTACTCCTGAGGACACCAAGTTGGTACGCATCGGATAAGTAAGTCTCCCTTACAACACCCTTCAGACCAAAAGACAGCAGCGTTTAACACTACAGTCATTGGGCAGAAACAGGTGTAACAATGTTGCCTCCAGAGTCGAACTACAAAGAGTTCTATCACCTTTAAGGAACGCTGTACAATTTTGATATGCAAGGTTACACTCGATCCCAGCTTTCACTAAATTATAGATTTAAGATATTTTGTGTCCGAGCTTTTGTATGTATTTAAGGATCCACGATACATAGAGGCTTACACTTGGCGCTGCAAGCATCAGGCTTATGCGTTAAAACCAATATGTCTCCAATCTTGTAAGGTCACAAAATTTTGCAGTAAATTGTAGAGAAATTTGTGTATATTCGTTAACACTGTTTGTAGTACCATGCAATGGTTCCGTGGCCATCTGGTTAGTGTAGAAAGCGTAAAGTTTATCTAAACGTAAAGTATATCACTTTTGTAGTGGATATCTGTAAAACATCAAGAGATGGCCATGACTATTTTGAATCCTATTTAGGTTTTCTAAACAACTTGTGGAAATTGTGTATAGGCTCGGAACTGAGACTGTTGGAGTACGGTAGCTCCCATGGATTGCCACATAGCAGGAACTCCCTGTGCCAAACCTTGATTTATATTTAAACAAATTACATAGTATAAAAACAACACTCGACAAATTAAACAACTGAAATAGAAATACAAGTACTTACTACTATTATTCGACGACCCTCGTGGCGGAGCGGTCACCATACCCGTCTGACATGCAGTGGGTCCCGGGTTCGATCCCCGGCCTGACAAACATCTGAATAAGTTTAGATTTCTGTTTTGGGTCTGGGTGTTTGTGTATTCGTCTTTGTGTGTCCATGGCACCCACGACACAGGAGAAAATCCTAGTGTGGAGCTATGAGTGTAGAAATCGTGTTTTTTTGGCAAAATTAGGTTTGATACATTTTTTCTGAAATTTATACTTAGTAAATTTTAATGGGTAAAAAGGAAATAAAATAAATATAGTTGACGATATTTTTATTTGTTAAACAAGTTTAATGGATAATAGAAATTAAATTGAACAGTACCCGTTTACATCCAATTGTGCATAAATTTAAATTTGAATTTATGTTTATCCTTATTACTAAATAAAAACGATACTTCATATTAATCGAAATTCGAAAGTCATGATTTTTTACAAGTTTATATAGATAAAGCCATAAGTTTTCGTATACAGATGTATATTAGTAATTATAAATCATTATTTTCTACCTGAGTAACACAGTATGCACGTGCCCTATTAAAATCAATGCTCGTAATTTCAAATTTTTATTATGACGAGGGTGTCTGGTACCTGATTAGTGACGTCAATTTTTAGATAAATGATTGAAGATCGCCGACATCGAGACATTTTGAGATTAATTATAAAGACTTCAACGGATTTATCTATCTTGAAAGTTAGTCAGTTTTTTCGTTTTATTTTTATTTGAATTTCAAAATTACTTATGAGGAGCTTCTATTCGTCTGATAAAAACCTTTTAGCAGTGTATTCTCAGATAATAAAATAATATAAAATAGTATAAAAGCTCCGATGGCGTACATCTGAGCTTGCAAAGTGCTTAAAGCTGTAGTCACTGAAAATCAAGATTAAACGAACTACCAACACTATAGTCAGTGATAGTATTTTTAACTTCTCGTTTTCCTCGTTGGTCCTCAGTCAATACGCCTATTTCAATAGATTTATTAGTACTTTGATACTTGTTTTTTTTTTTAATGAATCATCAAACGCGCATGCAGTCCTCCTGATAATAAGTGGTCCATGTTGCTCTTGGAAATCTGTAAGCATTTTAATATAGAACAGGAATTCTATTTGAAGTCTATTACAGATTCACTACTACTCCTGAAGGATAAAGAGCTCACCTCATATAAAAGTAAGCCATATCCTTTACAGTACACACTACATTTGATCTGTGTTATCTGCTGTGTTTTAATTATAAGGGTGTTATGAGATACATGAAGTATTTCATCTTAGTAACGTAACATAATGGACAGCAGTGATATTTTTCCGTCAGATAGAGATTTATGTCTTCCCGAAAATAATACTTGTAATGCTCTTATGAATAATTTAATTCGAATGCTTTACTGAAAGACAAACAAAACGTAATCGCAGCAATAAAAACTTTTATTATCTTTCATCTTCAAGGCTGACTGCGCACAATGTACGTCCCTATCAACGTTCATCATAAAACAAGCCCCGTATAATTATCTCTAACATGTAATTAAAACACGATTTATGTAAATCGAAGACATTATTACCTCTATAAATAAACCGACTGAAATTATAATGCTTGGAATAAAGAAACTTGTCGATAATATATTCAATTTTATGGATTTTGAGACATTCGGATCACTGTCGGCGTGAAACGAATAACGATAAAAAGAGACATTGAATAAATTTGTATTTTTATTGTGTAAGTTTGTTATTATGTAGAACATAAATGATTACTAAATATCGCACGAAGGCAATATCGAGCGCAGTCGGTAGTTGGATTGGATGGCTAACATTCCTGCTCTTATGTTTCTGCAGGCCTTAGTTTCAAAGGGGACTTTAAGCTGACGGTCTTGATTGTTATCATTGTATACAAGACCTTAAACTTGACGGAAGTTTTACGGGTAGTTTGATAATATGCTACACTGACCTTTATCTTTCTCCACTAATCCAAGCAACAAAAGTTAAGTATATTTCAAACGGGATAGTTCAAGTGGAAGTCATATTTTTTGTAAATTAAGCGTAACCATAAGATGGACAACAGGCTATCAAATATTATCAAATATATAGATTAAAAGCAACGTTGCCTATAACTATCTGCAACAGCAGGGTAGTCGCAAGTGGATGGCGAGATTTGAAGAATGCTATTCTTGCTCCTTTATCGAAAAGCCCCATCTATAAGCGATCTGGGAATAGAAAGCAGCGAGGCATTAAAAGATTAATTAAGCACATTTTATTTACTTTACTAGCTTGTTATATGACAAGTGGCTAATGTATTAACTTTTATTGTTTTAAACTTGTCGTAATTGAGACATATCGAATCCGATCGGATGTGAGAATGCCCATAAACAATATTTTATAGAGGGCATAATGATATTGCACGGTTTTTTATTTTTATTGTTTTCTCATGTACGTTTCAGATCATTAAAAGCTATAGATTTGTTTAATGCAATATTGTTCCGTTTAGTTTTGATTTCAATTTATACATCCTTATTATAATGTTCTATTTTTAACCGACTTCGCAATGGGATGATGATATCTATTTGTTTTTTATAAAGATCCATGTATAATGATGTATATTGTTTTAACAATTACTATCGTCGTAAAATTTTACAGTTTTGTGCATTGACGTTTTTCTCAGAGTGCGTAATAAAATTACTTTTATGATACTGGCTCACTTTCATATGTTGTGACCATCTTAGACCTCAGTAGTAAAAAGGAATCTGTTATAAACGTCCGATAAAATCCCCGTTCTATAAAAATTAAAATAAAAATACCTCGGCAATGTAGCCATGCTCGTTTGCTTTAAAATGTTATAAGAAAAACATTAAACATCTAAGTTTCTAAGATGTTTATTTTCACAAAAACATTTCCCACAGATGATCACAAAAACAATTGGGCGATATACTTAGTCATGCCGTATAATACTGATTTCAAATGTATTTTCATATTCTTATTCGTCGCATAAAAAATCCCCTGCAATTTAGGCAGTGCGAACATAAAAAACTTCTGCTTTAATAATATTAGCTATATGTCAAATCTAGCGTCCAGAAAACATAATTACTTTAAAGCCCAAAAAAAAAAAACGAATAAAAACATTTCAATTAACAGTTTCGAGGAATGTTCTCACGCACGCTTCGGGAAATATCCCCAATGCACGCTTCAGGAAATATGGAAGGCAACTATATCAGAATGCCGTATCGGATTACCACGGACTGTACGTTAATAACTTTATAATGATTTTTTCACTGCATCACTTCATTAAAATATGATATATTCATTTGCAGTCCCGTAAAATTATGCGTGAAATATTTTCAAGTTACATTTTTGCGTCACTAAAAGACTTGTTTCACTACGAATCATTAAAGTAGCGAATGGAGTTACATTATTTTTGTAAACGAAATAATTAATGCTTCAAATCCTGTCCAACACATGCATACCCCCGCTATAAAAATATTATAAATGCGAATGTTGGTGAGAATGTATGTTATTCTATGTTTGTTACTCTTTCACGCAAAAACTACTGATTTGATTTGGATAAAACTTGGTACACAGATAGTTTATTGCCTGGACTAACACATAGGATAAAAGCTATTTAAGAAAATAATTATTGTTAAAAATAATCAAGAATATTAGTATTTTTTATTATATTATTATATTTCACTTGTATTAATTTACCAATTAGTCTCAAAGTCATGAGTTTCACAACATTAAATAAACTTTGCAATTAAATAAAATATAACTTTGTATCTTATTTAATACTATTACAATGGTTTATTATTCGTATTTATTATTAGAACATTTCGAAATGCGACATCATTTCGTCTCAAAACTCCGTCCAAACTTCCATGCAGCTTAACAAACGTCGTAGTTCTGCAGTTTTCAAACGAAGCCAAATTGTAACAACTGAAAGTACATATATATATGTAAGTCTTGCATGAAGTTTTAAATACCTTTTGTTATTGGACAAATGTTTAACCACATGCAATAAGAACACCTGTCAAATGACAGTACCTACTGTCAAATGAAGGATGTTTACATTGACGCATTTTTACGTTTAAATATACGTTTTAAATTTACGTTTACATTTACGTTTCACATTTTTGTTTATATTTACATATTACATTGACGTTTACATTTATGTTTTACGGTTCCGTGTACATCTTCGTTTACATTTTTGATAAATTGTACTTAATCTCATATATCTTTCAGTGATATCTTTTTCAGTCAGACAGAATGGCGAAGCAGGCTGCATTGTAATTTGTAGGTTTATTAACAGTAGCGCAGTGGATACTTGAACCAAAATTGCTGAAAATTGTTGATTAATCACCTCCAGAGCCACGGTTCATTGCGAACTATATTAAACGGAAATTTATTTATCTGAAATCGTTGTTTAATAATCGGAAGGTATTAATTATTTATTAGTAATTTACGTAGAGTCTGAAGGTAATAATGTTTTTTGCTAAATTCTCTCATCTTTTTTGCAATTATTTTTGTTAGATCCTTAGGTATAATGTTTAATTTATATCTACTTACATTGACTTTATTTACTTACATTAGGTTAAGGGTGGAATACACATAACATACAGTATATTCAAACTCATAAAAATTCATGCTTATTAGTGATTAAATAAAAAAGTACACTAAAATATTAATTAATTACAGATGAAAAAATTTCAACGAAAAACGTAAAAATTCCCACGCGTATCGAAGCTTAGCGTAGCGAAAGATTTTAACAAACGTGGCATTTTTGATTCCACCTTAGTATTTAGAGGTAGCAAATCAGAGGAAATCTGTGACTGACCTCGGGATTCCGTTCTATTGTTGCCGCTCGATACTCGAATATCAGTTGTTTATCAATAGACAATCTATAGCTTAATCGATAGCAAGACTATCGATATTCAATCGATATCGTCGATACTATCGATTTCCCAATCAATAATTGTATAATATGTTATAAATACTGTGGCAACTCTACTCCAGCCCTGCGCAGGGTTGCCTACACATGTTCAAGGGTAGCAGTAGCCACTAACTATTGGCTGCATGCTTATTTGCTACTCTACTATAAAAAAAAAACTTAAATATTTTATCTGCAATAAAAGTTTTAGATAACTGTACATTAGAGACCTATGTAAACTCAAAACTTGTTTGCAAACCCGACTAATGGAGTAAATTAATCCCTTGTCGGTTGAACCTACGTAGCAAGAGATGAACAAATTTTTAAATAGTTTATTTCGACATTACAACTTTACTTAGCATTTCGTGTAACACTCGCACTATAAGTTTTACTTATAAATGCGAAAGTTGTGAGAATCTGTGTGTTTGTTACTGTTTTACAAAAAAACTACTATTCCGATTTCGCTAAAATTTGTCAAACACATAATTTATTATCTAAATTACACATATAATACTCATTACCGTAGTAGACGTGACCACGTTCGGTGCTGCAGGAATAACCTAGCAAGTAATAAAAATAAAAGTCGAATTACATATATTGTATCGTAATCAAATACATTAAATGACTATTCACACGTACCACAACCACACTACCAGACATCTACAAAATATTATTGATGCAGTTTCTTATACGAGTAGCTGTATTGTGGGTTCAAAAATATAACAGCCATAGAGTGGGTAGCCTTCCATGCGAAGTATCATTCACACTGTAGATTTGGACAGAAAATGTGGTTCGTGTGAATAAAATTATACATTCGATACAAATTTTCGCGCGCACAGTTGCATTGGAGTGTTTTTTTTTATATAATTTTATATAATATAGAAGTAGAAAACAAGCATGTAGTCCACCTGACAGTAAATGCCCACTGCCGTCTTACCTGATGTCAAACCATTATTATTAACACATCCCATCCAATAATAAATATCTATGAAAATAAATAACAAAGCTTATCAATATTTCATCAACGAGTCATTGCTTCCTTCCTTGTTCCATTGTTTTGTTTTATATTTAACATATTTAATAATTATTTTATCAAAAATCTATTAATTAATCTGCAAATCTATAAAATAATCAATTGAAAATAATTAATACCAGACAATCGGTGTAAACCCAAAAGTATTACAACAACCTAGCATAACATAAATTAATATGACCTAATAGCTTACTTATGTGTGTTTGCAACCTTACTGCACTGTTCACGCATCGAAATCAAACTGCTCCCTACTTTTTTTTAGCGATTGTGTAGTTGCTGTTAGCCCTACTGGCCTTTAAAGCTTCACTGGGTTTTTATGCCGAGCCTAAAGCTCAAGCCGGGATAAAAAGACTGGGCTGAAAAGGGGGATAGCTTTGATCCCGTTGCTGGGTTCTTTGACCTTCTGCCTTCGCTAGAGGGGGGAACGGTTGCAGACCCAGCTATTGCCGGAGTCCTGGCCTTCCGCCTCTGGTTAAAATAGGGATTGCGGCTGACCCAAGTGCACCTCCGGTGAGGTACGGACCTCGGCTTAGGTCAGTTACGCTGATGTGGGGCAGTGGTGATGCACGAACGATCACGCGGAGATACCTTGTGACGGTTGTGCTGTAATGGGGTCCTCGTCTCCGCCGGCGGGGTCGGTGTATGTAAAATCTGTTGTTGTGGAATTTGTGTGGTGGGGTGGGTGGGGAGGAGGTTCCTCTTGCCGAAGGGCGATATCTGTCGTGATCTTATCATCAGGATAGTCTAGGACATGTCTGGGGCGTCTATGTAGAGCCGGTGCATCCTTGTCAGGAATGTAGCTGGCTGCATTGATAACAAGCTGATTGGGATGGTGTTGACCATCTTTGTCAAAGTAGCTTTTAGAAAGCTGCTTTATGTATTGAGCGATGGTGGGCAGCTCGAGGTCTTTATGGAGACCTACATTGCACACGTACCAGGGGCAGCCCGTGGCCATGCGCAAGAATCTATTTTGAAGCTTTTGGTATCTGTCAATGCTCCCTACTGCCCATTGCGCGGCTTTTATACCCGATAACAAACAACTTGCGCTAGGTGGGTAGCGAACGATCGTAAACACCACGTGCATGACCGCGCGTACTTTTTATTAAAACTGTTTTGATAAAATTGTTAAAAATTTTAGAATTAAATTTTAAATTGATTTCATTACGTAAAGTATACAAAATAAATCTAGATTATTTTATATCGTAAAAATATCACATCCAGTTCAAGTCATGTTCTTTACCTACCTAATTTGAGCAAAATTAGCATTAATATAGGGTACCAATGCTATTTTAAAGAGATAATAAAATGTAAACTATGAACAGTAGTATCAGTTAGGTTGCTTTTGTATTGTGGTTGAAGTATATTTGTGATTACGTGTGAATAGGTACTAAATGATACGTCAGTCTTTTACTACTCAATCGTCTTGTAAAGCTGGTTAAAAATCGTTCTAGGAACTCTAAGAACCGTTAAATAGGAATGGAATCGTTTCAAAGCGCTAAGTTATGCTTTGTCACGTAGAAGAATTCCTGTTGTATTCAGGGATGTTCGTTACGTTATCGATTTAAACATGTTTTGTTAAAAATATATAATAGGCAAGGGCGTAGCCAGGTTTCTCTATATGGAGGAGTAGATCTGATAAGTATCTCACATAAATAGTAGAGGTAAAAAATACAAATAAAAGACAAGAAATAGTTATTATTTGAGGAGGACTCTGTCAAATAATTTTTAAATTTTCTCATACAACGTCAAATTTTTGAAAAGTATACATGATTGTTTTTTATCTGTGACCGACCTTTCTTCTAGGGAATGCAGCTGCAGATGAGTATCCTATCTGTTAATCTAGGTCATAAACTATCCGTGTGCCAACTTTCAGCGAAATTCTACCAATAGTTGGGTGAAATAATACGTAACACACGTATATCCTCACAAAAAAAAAACGCTTTCTACACTTATTGCCCCACAGTAGGATTTTCTCCTGTATCGTGGGTGCCATGGACACACAAAGACGAATATACAAACAACTACACCCAGAACAGAAATCTAAACTAATCATTCAGATGTCTGTCTGGCCGAGGATCGATCCCGGGACCCACGGCGTGTCAAACCGGTATAGTAACCGCTCCACAACGTGGGTCATCACGAACTGTTGTATTTATAATATTGGCAAATTTTTGTAGCTAACATGTATTCAGACTACCTGATGGTAACTAATCACTGCCACTCATGAACATCGATTATCAACTCGAGATCCATTTTAGCATTCCATTCCAGAATTGGAGTCTAAGGTTTACTATAGATACGTTCGTACGGAGCTAACTGAGGACCAAGATCGAATGTCTATCCTTCCACCGACACAACGATATACATATATCCACCAGAGATAAAAAACTATGCATACCATTAAACGAAGATTTTCTTTCTGACTAAGTGCATTTCCGCTTTTTTATCCGACTGGGTCAGAAGGGGGGTAATGTATATGGGGGAAATATGTGTGTATATATGTCTATTTCTTTGATACACATTACAGCTTAAACGACTGGTCGGCTTATAAAATATGACACATCATTAGAATTGTCTCAGTTTGCACAGTGTCATAGGCTATAATTTAAAAAATACGCATAGGGGAAAAGCGGGGGAAAGGACGACTTTTTATTTTCACGTCAATATGAATATCAAATGAAAGCTAGTAAAAGACCATTCCAAATTTACTATTTTGACGAAAACTCACGAAAAGCTTAAAATAATTGTATTATTATAAAAACAAAAAATGAAATAATTAACAGAATCTAAAGCCAATCAATTGTTTTAAAGCAGTCGGTTTTTCGTTTTCATATTTCTAATCAATGTTACTTGTTACGTCGATATATACGTTTTATTTAAAGATAAAGCGTTCCTTTTATAATACTCTTTAAATAATACTACAATCATGATAGGTCCATTGTCTTCAGAAAATAAACCCGAGCGCACGTCGCGGAGTCAAGAATCTTATTAACATTTTAAAAGCGAATCAATTCCCGCGAGTTACCACATGTCTTTGACATAAATCCTTTGAAGTATATTTGTTTTAGGATCAATACTTGCAAAAGTTCTCGCGGAAAGATTTTCACGCTTTGAACGTATGTGTTATAACGTTTCGTATTACTAGACGTACTTGTAATAGTATATTGTTATTATATCTTAATAATATGAATTCTCAGGCATTATAGATTGTAGGACTGTTCGTAGCGTAGGTTCTACTCCGGAAGCACCACCGCCATCTTTTTCTGCCTAATAATAGTAGTTTTATGCATTGCTGCGTTCTGTTCTGAGTGGTATGGTGAGGAAGATATACTTATCCGAGGTGTTCCTACTTAGTCCTCAGGCTAAACTCAGGTAAGACTATTGGCGGAATTTAAATCGTAATATCGTATCAAATGGCGGTCCTGTAACATCAAACAACCCGTTATTAAAATCAACTTCAGCCATACGCAGGAACAAAATATGTATTAAAATATAATATTAAGCATTGTAATTTAAATTTTATTTAATTTATACTACCTGTGACCTCGCGGTTCCACCCGATCTAAAAATGTAATATAAATATTTATTGTAATTAATTTTGATGAAGTTAATGCACTTAAATGAAATAAACATTTAATATATCAGCATATGGACTTAAAATAGATCAATTCTATTGAGTAGTTTTGGTTTGATGCGATTTTAAACACATGAATAAAAGGGACAGTCAAAAGATCTTATTTGCAGTCTACACATTTTTTTACAAAATGCGATGCACAGTTACTGGGAATACTCATTATTATATGTCATCGTTGACTCACGTCCCACTGCTGGGCATGGGTCGTCATCAGGTCGTTGATCAAGTGGAAATTTGTAGACTTCACACATCTTTGAGAACAGTTTGTATGAACTCTTGGGTGTGTAGGTTTACTTACGATCTTTTCCTTTAACTTAATTATTGTTATATGTATGGATACAGAAAAGTCCTTTTATTCTGAGATAAAATCCGAGTTCAAAAGTAAAACAATAAATGGCTAATGAAGAATTCTATGAAATAAATCGAATCAGATTTTCCAGACAGGAATCGAGAACGTGTGGTACTCGCACGATATTTATTCAGTCGATTATGCGTGCGAAGGTAGGTTTTAATTTACAGAATAACACGCTCGTGTTCGATTATTTTAGGAGACTTTTACGTTGACTGTATAAAAATGATATCGATATCTACATTATTGATATCGATATATTAGTATAGTATTCTCGTAAATTGACTGTAGTGACAGCTACTTCTACTTCTCATTAGGTTAGTATACTTAAAATTCACTATGATATACTCCTGCTTATTGTTTTTAAATATTTACTTAGAATTTATATGATATATTTTTTTAATTGATATCTGTGATACAGGGGTCACCTAACTTGTTTAAAACGCAAACCATTCAGCCAAGCTAGGCAGACACAATGATTGATTTAAATTTCTGCTCTAACTCTAGGTGTTCACGTTTTGGCTTTTAGAGTGTGTGTCAGTAAGCATAGCATTCACGATACAAGGTATGTTAGTTTGGGGCTAAAAGTATACAAAGCAACTAAAAAACTGCCTAAATTAATACACCAAATTTTTTACAAACAGTCAAACAAAATAAATAAAATTCTGCTCCTGACTTAAATTTAGAACAGACAACAAAACTCTATCAAGATAAAGCTGGAGGCTATTTGCTTTAAATTCAAACTAGCTCTGTGTGCACGGTCCTTAAGCAAGCCACTTTTGATCGAGTTATGCATTATTAATGAACTCCGACAAATAATTATAGGGCACACCGATTTATCGCTCGAAGCGACTAGGCTTTATGTTAAAGTGTGGGGAAATGCGTGGGGTCCTTGATTGAGATGTAGATTTTTAGATGAACTTGGTATGTTTATGATAGATAGATAGACTAACTGTGCGCTTGTCACGCTTGTATAAAGTACATGTCTATTTCGAATTTCATATTTATGTGTGGTTGCCCTAATTTGTGGTTGCACATACAAATGTCTGCACAATTGTCCCAGGTGGTAGAACAAGTATGGTTTGGTTTGGGGGTTCTATTTCTACCATTAAACAGTTCTTGCATTTCGGTCGAAGGTTTCGTGCATTTCTGTGATTGACAAATAGAACCTCTGTTTTATATGAACTTTACTTCAGATGTGCTAGGACGACAG
>MOOZ01000138.1:25012-35894 GCA_002930495.1 Cecropterus lyciades | reverse complement strand
TATGTTTTGTTATCAGTATCGTATATACTTCCATATACATTTGATAAAAAGCTGTTATTTTGATATTACAAACAGACACTTCAATTTTATTTATATGTATAGATAGATGTATAGATAACTCTATTGTAAATGGTTTTACAGATCTACGTAGATCTGAACATGTATATAATGAAATCATAATGGTCTTGGTCTATAGGTAAGTTTTTGATGTAACATTCTAAAATAATATAAAATGTTACATATATGTATGATGGCAATTCAAATTTTGAACTAAATTTATAACTACTCACACTTTTACTAGATTGCACTGATAACAATTAGATTTTTTTAAGATTTCTTAAGACATATACAATATATCTTAACCATTAACAAAATGCAACAAACATTAATCCGTATTTGTTTCTGGGAACAAAATAACATCTAGGAAGACATTACTATGCAATTCTGTGAATTATGGTCGCGGTGCAACCAAGTTATAGCGGAATTAATGGTGTGTGAATAATAAATTAACATTTGAGTTTATCTAAATGTCCTTGCTTCCTTGTTCGGAGGCGGGGAAAGGTGACTTGAATATTCGATTCTGAAGTTCAAGGAGTGGAAACATTTGTGGTTGGTTGGAGAATAGTTTCAATTCACTTTATGGATAGCTGATATATGATAGCGGTACAACTAATATGAATCGCAATTTCTGTTTCACTGTGTTATAAAGATGGTAGAACTTCGTAGGTCGGCACATCTATTTCTGCCTATTTCTAATAACAGCAGCATTAAACGCTGCTGTGTTTTGGTCTGAAGGGTTTGATAAAGAGGTGAGAGAGAGAGATACTTATCCGAGGTGTTCCGACTTAGTCCTTAGTAGTAGCAACGCATCTGTGGCCAACCTCAAGTAAGAGTGGTCTTTTCTGGGGTAGATTGCTATTGTCCATGGGCGGCAGGAGCCACTTATCATCTGGTGGATTGTATGTTCATTTGCTACAAAAACAAATTGGTCATATTGTAATTTAATGTAAAAAAAAAACTGTAAGATAAAATAATCAAAAGTCATAAACCAATGATAAAATAATATCAAATGGACATACATTAATTACCTGGTTATTTTTATTTTCTTCTCATGTCTCAAATTTTCAATTAAATGTTTATGGTACGTCATACAAATGCCTTAGTTTCAGAAACAGCACATATAACTAAAGAACTAATTAAAAGAAAAAAACAATTACAACGTTGAAATGAACTTATAAGAACCTTTGCTCATGAAAGTTTAATCCAAAAACTTTTACAATCGCTTCAGAATCGTACTGGCCATAATTAATTTTAACGTCAGAAGCGCCACCTTCCGGTCGGGAACAAAGCGGTGGAACAGATCGGCCATCAATCATTCGCTTTGTTCGTTGAAACTCGAAGAAATTGTAACTTCATCAACTGTGAACCCGCTTTTGTCTTGCGAATTGTCTTCGCTATTCCGAAGTTCAGAGGGAGGTTTTGTTTCGATATTCTATTCGCTTCAGCGATTCAATATCGTATTTTTTGGATCTCGATATTATCCTACTAATAAATGACTGGTGTAATAGACTCAGGATCTGTGTCAACCCATTATTGTCTCATTGCTTGGCATGACGCTTCTCTCAGATTAAGAGATTATCCAAAAAAAATTTTGGTCTCGGTTGAGTCTGAGGTTCGAACCTCAGACTCTGGATTGAAAGGCCGAGTTTTACCATTCGCTATCACTGCTCATTCACGATTTACTTAAATTAATTACTTAACTATAATCCAAGTTTTTATCCCTACATAGATTTTATTTTTTCACTGTCAATCCAAAATCAATATAATAAAAATCATCATTTCCAATCATTGTACTTTTTCTTTTAAGTAATTAAAAAAAAACCTAATTCTTTAAATTAGTTTAAAAAGTCGTGAGTAATAAAAGTTTTGCGTCTAGCAGCAATTTTATTACTAACAAGTAGCTATTAGTGCTTCCACAAATTTAATATTTAAGCTAGCAAATACGTTTTGTTTGAGAAAATTCCGTCGCAAAGTGTGCAACAAAATCAGCTTACAAGCTCGAAATAATCCTTAGAGCTGCCGTGTGCTACACCAAGAAAGTGCACGAATTTCTTAGCGAGCTTACTTTATGCGGCGCGATCCAGCCGCGCGACAATGTTTTGCTCTTAGCTAATAATCCGGTACCACGACCTCGGTGTACTAAAACATTGTTTGTATCATGGGATTTTGAGAGAATTTCGGTTTCGTAAAATGTCTTCATCGTCTGTATAATTTCTTTTTATTCTACTAAATGCGTTGTCGTTGGAGCAACTATGGTGTCTTGGTGATAACAGTACAATTATTTCAGTATATCTAACAACTATCAAACATTTAATTTATTTTATCATGTGATGTCCGTTCGGGACGGTGGTGCCAAAATTTTCAAAAATGTTGTAAAATTTATATGTTCTCTCAATTTCCTGTTTCAAACACAATTCATCAAATTATATTAATGATCTAAATTTAATTTTAACAGGATCCTTAAAGGCTTCTTTACAAGGTTTATATTTCTTATTCGCATAACATGAGGGAAAACAAACAAACAAACAAGGGAGTTGTTCAAATTTGTATCCTTTTTTAAAATTTGATGCAGATCTGACTCTCAACTTAAAATCAGACTTGATTCCTGGCATTTTCTTGTTCTTGGTGTTTTTACAGATTTTAATCTTGATTTTACATCTACTGCAAGACCTCCATTGATCTAAAGTTAAGTCACAGTCTTGGTATCAATGAAAAATTTAAACTCTATTGAGTCCCCGACTTAAGAATAAATCAGTGCCCTCTTTGGGTCCAATGTGTATATTGTTAATTAGTGTCCACCAAACATTGGCGAAATGTATGTTGGGTAAGCAAGATGCAAAGCCGAAAATCGCATTATTTAATTATGTGCAAGATGTGTTAGAAATGCATCAGCAATTCTAGTCGATTATACAATCTTTGCACTACCATTTTATGTAGTATTTAGGTATGTGTCATATCATAAACTATGGCAACATCTTACGTTGATTTTGGAAAAAGTAGTCCTTTCTTTCCTAGCCTTTAAATTATTTCTACATCTTTCAGCTCAGCTGTTTGTCTGTGAAAGCATCACGATCAGACAAACTTACAGAACAATTTTCGGATTTATAATATTAGTGTGAATATTATTAGTTATCTTTCCTTTCTTTACCTCTGCTTTTCTTTGTAACTAAAGACAAAGGACAATATTCGAAAAGAAGAGGAAGACAACACAATGATTTATTTATGGAACATTTTTTTAAAACTACCATTAATTTCTTAGCGTGTTTTATGCGCGATGTGAACGAGCCGCGTGACATTGTTTTGCTTTCAGCCAATAACCCAGTAGGGCACTAGAGGCATGTTTGTGAATGTTTCATACAATATGTAATATGGAGGGCTGTCCCTTTGTGTCCCAGGAATTTTAGTAACAACTCCTTCTGCTATTTACCGTTTACTTTAGACAATTTCACGAATTAACTTGAACTAAGATTAGCTTGAACAGATTCTGGATAGGTATAACTAAAAGCTGGCACAAATAAAATGTACACATGTTTCAGTTTTATGTCTGTGTATAAAAAAGCCTGATTCTATATGATTTTAGACTAATATTATCGCAGAATTGATACATTTTAATGTTACGGGTACTCGCGATATGCGGTTTTAAATTGGTTGGTTTATGGTTTATGTAAATCACAAATAATGCAAAGTTCGGTGCGTAAAGATACAGTTAGTGTTGTGTGTCGTGATATGGAACCTTAAAAAGAAAAACGAACTAGACGTAGGGTAAATAGGTTAATCTACCACTAGTGCTTGTCAACGGTTTCTCCCCGCCACCGCAGTTTCGCCGTGATCACGATCCATGCAACTGGGTCGAAATATCGGTAAAAAGAAATTCAAAAGCCTGATTCTTCTCAAACAATATAATTTACAACAAATGGACTAAGAAGACAGAAACATTATATATTTTATGACAAGTAGAGACTTGACCAACTTACAGAATGAATAGTTGGAGGATAAATAATTCGAAATACAATATATACCGTAATATATAATACATAACTACACCTTAGACTTGAACAATTTATAAATAAAATATTTTTTTTTATAATATGGAAGTAGCAAACGAGCATGCAGCCCACCTGATGGTAAGTGGCTACTGCCGCCCATGGACATCTAATCAACACTAGGTAAGATCAAATCTCACCTAAGGTTAGGCACAGATGCGTTGCTACCTCTGAAGACTAAGATGGAATGCCTCGGAAAAGTATGTCTCCCTTACCACACCCTTCAGACTAGAACACAACAGCGCATAACACTGCCGTTATTAGGCAGAAATAGGTGTGGTGGTAGTGCATCCGCAGTCCAACCACAAAGAGTTTTACCACCTTCGAGATTAAGAGATTAATTAGAGATATGTTCCATACAAGATATTCAGCAAACTCACAGTAAAGGAACAGGAACAGCAAACTTACAGTAAAGGAACGGAGAAAAGCAAAACCCCAAAACCGCGTGAATTCCCATATTCGACCATAAAACATGCTGCAACAAACAATCGGAGTTAACGGCGACCGCAGCAAAGGTTTTACTACTTATAAATTTCAAAGGGCCGCCAATAGCTCCGGAAACAAAGTGAGCTATAAATTCTGAATAATTCCGCCTTCCGTACAAAGTTCATCGCTTTGAAGATGTTCCTGTTTTAGTATTGTTTTATCGATTTTGTTCTTTTATGTAAACGGCGTGTAGATAGATGATCAATAACGGCGTATTTGAGACCCAGATTGGTATCTGAGGTATGCGATGAATCTATCGAAATCGTATGCGTTTAAGGTGGTAGGTTCGATTCCGGAATTCCCTTTGTGGTTCGATTCCGGAAGCACCACCGCCAGACCTATTTGTGCCTAATAACAGTAGTGTTATACGCTGTTGTATTCTGGCCTGAAGGGAGACATACTTTTCCGAGGCATTCCATCTTAGTTGGTTAAATATTAACAAACGCATACATCCTCGCAAAGTTCCGCATTTATAATATCAGTAACATTGCACAAAATTTTACATAATAATATACAGAGCGTCCGTAGAAGCTATAACAAAGTACGAACACGTCTGTCCTGAGACACTTTGTCCTATTTGTACTCACAGTGAACAGATGTCTCTCCTGATTTACCTAGACACTCGAATTTCATGTACTTGTAGATATAATCGTACTAATATTATAAGTGTGAAAGACTGTGAGGATGTGTGCACACAAATATTTTATGGCCTTGACTAACACGAAAGATACTTTTAGCGTGGTACATGACCCAAGCGGCGGAACCGCGGGAAAAAGCTAGTACGCTGTGATTCAGATATATATAATAGATACGATATACATCACAATCAATATGACAGGCATAAGAGAGGCAAACATATTCTTTTTTTACCCGACTACGTCAGAAGGAGGGTGATGTTTATCGAGCATATGCATGTAGAAGTATATATGGCACTCAACAGCCCAAAAGCCAAAGTATATAAACATATAAGTAAATTGACAGTGACATCAGTAACAATTATTCAATAAATATTAAATACCAAAACTAATTTTAAGGAAACGAGTTTTTTGTTTCTAAGACTATTTAATTTAATTTTTAACCAAGTTAACGTTAAAATACTAAAGTAAAGCTAACCTACTTATTGCATACTAGGGTTCTCCCGCAGCGCCGCCCGCTCCAAAGCCAAGCCATAAACTATCTGTGTGGCAAATTTCATCCAGATCCATTTAGTAGTTTTTGCATGAACAAGTAACACATACATCCTCACATACGTTTACATTTATAATATTATTGGGATTTACATAACTAACTATTTAGATAATTATTTGTAAAACGAGCATAGTGCATAAACATTGCATCCGCGCTAAGCGAGAACATGTCTGTTCGAGTCGCATTGTCTTGTATTTGGGCACAAGCTGTCGCGCAAAGCCAACAGATGCTGGCAGGATACTGTTTAGAACACGAATTTATAACGAAATGTGCAATTTAGAATAGTTGAATCAATACCTAAATACAGTACTAGTAGCGTAGATTTGACAATAGAAGAAATCCTTAAATTTAATAAAAGCATACTAGCTAAGTCACTCAATCTATGTAGAATACAATCCACTGGCCACTTTCCACTTACGATAAGGATGATGCTGTTTCCTTAGATTGGGATAGGGTAGAATTTGTATTCTACCCTATCCCAATTTGACTTTCTAGTCAAATTAGTAACCCCCCTCCTCCCGGGTTACTAATTTGATTTTTTATCCAATTATACCTAATATTTTATTGTTTGATCGAGTTGATTAAATAATAGTAGCGACGCAAAATGATTTAATACGGGACAAGAATCTAACTGGTGTTTCTTTTTTTTTCAATTTTGCATATAGTGATATGCTAGTGCACAAGAGTTAAGGCAAAATTAGATTCCTGCTAACCCACGTATGAATAATAAGGTGGTGAATAACTTCCATGAAGGCGACGGATAGATTTGAGTACTAGCTTTTTGTTGTTGGCTCAAGCACGGTCCACTGTCCATGTCTGAATCCACCAGTGATGCAGACCATAAATTCAATCGGAAATGCCTTTTGTAAAATCCCTTGCCACTCCATTCAAACCAGAGTAGAGTTTTTATAAGACAAATATAGATGTATCATTTGCCACCGAAATCGATATGCGAAATATTTATTAACGAACCAAAAAAAATCTAATTAACTTGCGTACCTCCCGATTGTTAAGTCGCTCAAAGCTCTCTTAAATTCCTTAATGCAGTCGGTTAAAATATATCCTCGAGAACGGTTTCGCGTCTAATCAATCTCGGGGCGGTTTCTTATTAATTTCCTTGCGAAATCACCTTCACAACAGGAGCAAAAAGTTTCGCCCATCAAGCAACGTTGCATTTTTTGCTTGCCCCTACCATTACACTCTATCATTATGGTAATATTCTATATTACACACCTTTGATGGTAGTAAATTATTATGTGAGTATACAATGGTATCGAAGGAACAGGCTGCAGACCACCTGAGTGGAATGCCATGGAGATTATTATTTATGTCTTTATCCTTAGATGTCAAGCACACAAAGACTAACCACAAATAGGGTCTCTTGGTGACAAAGGATAATTGTTTGTTTATACTTTGGATCAAATCAAAATTATTTTAAATAAATAAGTGTAGGTTTTAAATTAAATATGTAAAATTTAATAACTTCACTAGGGAGTGGCGCTATTCTTCATTCTCTTCCCATGGATGTTGTAAGAGGCGAATAAGGGACAAAATCCAGATGCGTCTTGAACGTAATTATTATGTACTGTGTTGCATGCGACGCTATTGCAAATTGGTTTAAATAGTACGTTCAAGGCCATGTTGGATGTTTTCAATCCATGCATCAGGTTGCGACAAGGTTAAATGGCTACAATCAATGGCTAATTACCAGATGGAAAACAACGTAGTGAGACCGGGTATGTATCACCGCTACATCTATTTTTAGCGTGAAGCCGTTTTTGCGTTTCAATGGAAGGGTGTGGTTTTTGACTCACTTTCATATGAGGCGATCATCTTAGTCCTCGGGAGTAACAACGTATACGTAATTGACTTGAGGATCCCTGTTCTATAAGATGTTGCTTACAAATATCTTGAACGGTAATAACCACATACGGTGTTGCATGCTCGTTTGCTACTTGAATCTGATAAAATAAAATCTAATCATAGCCATCAAGATCGCTTACACATACCCTAAGAACATTAAAATGCGCATGAAATAAACGCCAAGTTAAAAGTGCCTTTCAGTTTAAATTGATAGGAGTAAACGTGATTTTCCTGTGAGTTCAATTCGAGTAACTATAGTAGGAGTTTCTTAATCCCCCGTGAGCTAGCTGTACGGGGAACTCATTAACGGCGATATAAAAAGGTTTTATTACATACAATCTTCTGCCCGCCACTCTACTTGGATGACTACAATGTTTACGTCTCAGTTAGGCTATAGTTTATTGACATTAGGGGTAATCTATCTGAAAATAAGAAAAGATCTATACCAGCCGTAGGATAGAAATGAGAATACATTTTAACAGTAGACGCATGATTACGTACGTTCTCCTGGAGACGGTATTGCAGTTGACAATATAATTGTAAGATAAACAAAATGTTCAAGATTCGATCCTTTGCAAAACAGACATTAAAATAATATATTTTAATGTTTTATGCTTATGTATGACTTACTTGTATATACGAATGTATGGGAGTGTGAGTGTGCGTATTCGTCGTAATTTTAAGACAAATACCCAACCTATACCTATACCCAACATATTTGGCAAAAATAGAAACATAAATAATATTCTATAAGATTGTTAAAATTTTGTTCTGGTCCTTAATACCTCGGGTCCTGGTTATGGGAGAATTTGTAGATATTCCAGAATGCGAAAACCTTCGTCAAACATCAAACGTTTATTAAAGCTGAATTAGAAGATAAGGCTTTGTGCACATCGTTAGAGTTTGTATAACGACGAAGCTACGAGAACGCCTGTATTGATTGCCAAAGTCCACAAATCAATCAGATTTATATCAATGTAATATTTAAGTTATAAGTAACTACCATTTTCCAAGTTAATATAAGAAAAAATAATAATATTATTGTGTTTAATATTCTAGTGATTTTGTCCGTAAGCGCTCGACAATTAAATATTTATTTTCCAGTTTTCATAAGACCTTAACAACACGTCAGTAGTTCATAAAAATGTTATAATAGTTGATCTCAGTTGTTTTTCAAAAACATATTCAATGTAGACGACACAGCCCTTCTAAAACTTGTATTTGTCTGTTTCTGCATTATGTTCTACCTAACCTACGATATCAATACTTCTTTGTAATGATGGCAAACTTCAAAAGGGATGAAGGTTACTTTTACCTACCATATACTATAGATCTATTGTTATACTACTAATATCCCGAATAGTCACAAGCAAAATTAAAATAATATTGAACAAACATTAAACCCACGATTTAAACGATTCTAATGATATGTCATAATTATGTCACAATCGTAAAGCCATTTGGGTTGAAGTGCGTGTCAAAGAACCAGACCTAATCTATCACCCAGACATAGAAAAGAAATATTAATACATCATTTAGATAGTGTCTGGATGAGAATCGAATTCGCAACCTGCTGCGTATTGGACATATCTGACCGCTTTGCCACGTGGATCATTATTATTACAAACTAGCTGTACCCCGCGGTGTTACCCGCGGTTTATTAGGGAAAGTAAATTGTATATTAACAGTAATAACTATTCACATTTTTAGAAGCAATATAATTTAAATTTGAGCATCAGAATGATCAATTTACAAAATTTAATGACTGATAGAACGAGCTGATTATGCTGTCTTATATAATTGTTTTTGTCTCGGGTCGTAGAGAGCTAGAAATCATTTTACTGCAGCATATCCCGGTAAACAACATTGCGGGACTTATTGTTTTCTGCGTAAATAAAAAGATTTCTTGCTCTCAAAACACGCTAACAATCCACGTACAGCGTACGTCTCAGTTCTGTGATGCGTAACCTAGTGCCGTTGCACATTCTGGGCGCGTCCAGGTAACACACAAGTATGACAGGCACACCAACTTTGAGTTCCAACTTGTGGGAGGCCCCCTGACAGGTCGAAGGAATTTAAGAACTCTACAGGATATATAGTTGCGTCGTCAGTTGTCATCACCGTATCTATTGATATGTAGGTCTTGAACCTAGAACTTGCTCTAATGCACTTTTATTAATTTTTCCTACCAATCTGTTCTTGGGCGCCATGATAGTTCTTTCGCACAACCAATCATCGTTAGCCAGGTTTTCTTGAAAACTCGGAAATACCACAGTAATAAGGTAATCTTCCGAGCTACCAACATTGCTAAATAAGCTGTCAAAGGTTATTTGGCCGTTAGTATCCATCGGCATGCGACCATCGCCGACCTCGAGAAGCGTTTGAGCGAAGAGTCCAGACTCCTGATCATTATAGAGCTGGACCCTCATGTGAGTATTCAGCTGTAACCGCTCTACCTTAGCCCACAACGGCAAAGCCTTGAGGCATAGCCTAGCTACGCGGTTTGTTATTAAATTGCAAATTTGCCTTTGCTCCGCTAGTAACAGGGAATCTGTTTGGGTGGCTTGAACCACGAAGCAACAGTATCATAACAAAGCTCTCTGACCAAATCAGCGGACAGCTCTTTCGTTCTTTGTGGGGCAGGCATACTGAAATCGGGCAGTAATTTTCCAACCATCGCAAAAATTTTATCCTCGATAAGTTTCAGCGCTTCGTTAAAAATTATGTATTCTTTATTTTTTTAATATTGGTTGAAGAGTAAGATCTGTCAAGTAATGGACAACTTACATAATTGAAGTCATATATACATGGCAAGCCAACGAATCTTGTTGAATCCTTAAGTTTTTTTTTTCACACCAAATATGTGTTGTGCATCTCCAGTAAAGTAAATCACACTAAATTAAAGCAACAATTGGTGTGTCAAAGTACTATCTACATTTCACGATCCTCATGTCGTATCGTGTTTTAATCTTCTGTTTAAAACATTTTTTTTAAGTAAGTATGTACAAAGTTCCCCATAACATTATTCGCGAATTCATTTTCATCGATTTTCCCATGGGAATAAGATATTTTCCCGCAGTAAAACGTAGCCTATGTATTAATCCAAGGGTCAGCTAACTTCATACCTATTGCTAATTGTATTAAAATCGCTCCTGCCATTTAGACGTGAAGAAGTAACAAACATACACAATCACACACTCACAAACTTTCGCCGTTATAATATTAGTGTGATACATGAGACA
>MOOZ01000134.1:173637-196998 GCA_002930495.1 Cecropterus lyciades | reverse complement strand
GGAATGCCTCGAAAAAGTATGTCTCCCTTACCACACCCTTCACACCAGAACACAACAGTGCAAAACACTGCTGTTATTAGGCAGAAATAGGTGTGGCGGTGGTTTATTATGATTATATGATTTATGAAAGACTCTATCACCCTACAGACTGTAGTCTGTAAGTTACAGAACCGTCATTCAAAGTGTTGAAAGTGGCAGCCCTAGAGAAACACAAGTGAAGTTCAAGCACGTTAGTTGATTTCTCGCTATAAAGCTGGGATGGTTAATGGTGTCCATTGAAAGGATTTGGGCCTTTTCCTATTTGGGAGTCACGTACGCACTATGTAGAACAACCACAAATACTGACGGAGTTTTAGTAAAGGCGTAATCATAACTATTTTTTTCCTAAAAATTTATGTTTTAATATTTCCATAATTATATAATAGATCTATTATATAAAAGTATGTAGGTATTGTAGGTCAAATGTTCATTTTTAGGGCACTGTACGCAAAAGATAAATATAGAACCCTATTACAAAGCCTCCACCGTCTGTCCGTCTGCTAGTTTGTCAAAGGGATTTCTTGAACTTTGAATAGCAGTCTCTTGAAATTTACATATTATATACAACCATATGTATGAATCAACAAATACTATCAAAAAGGCAGAAAAATGTCTTAAATATGCTTGTTTGTATAAAACACGTAGTAATAAAATATAAATTGAAATTTTGAATAATATTGATATAGTGACTCCTTATAAATAAACCTGTGAGGAATATAAATTCTGCATACCACTTTAACCTCATGAGGTCATCATCATGACGACTAAATTAAATGTACTACGCGTGCAGAATCCACTTAATGCTCAAGCAAATAAAGATATAGTTAAGTGGTAGATGATAATTTGATTAACAAATTCATCTCTCTCAATAATATGTTAACTCAGAAAGCATGAGATGTTAATTCGAGAAAAACATATATTATTTAATTAATTATAATGTTTTAATTAACAGTATGTATGCAGTATTTGTTATTAAATTAACACAAATAAATTAACAACTTGACTATACATATAGGCATAAGGCTGGTTGTCTACTAGAGTTGCCGGTATTGAAATATTGATTTTGAAAACACATGGAAAGATATTGTTCTGTTTACATTTTATAATTCAGGGTCATAAAATATCATATTGTACAAAAATAATTTAATAGAAATTATAATTGTCTTTAGTGGATCATGTTCGAAAAATGAACTTAAATATTTCGGAAAGAAATAACGGCATTGTATCTCTAGTAATCGACCGAAGTTACGGTTTGGGCAAAATTTCGGTCAAAAGAGTTTCGGCCAGAAATTGGCCGAAGTTTTCGGCTCAGCCGAAACATATGTTCGTGAACATTCGGGTTACATTCAGCTGTTCTCGGGCGTTTGCAGATGTTTCGACTCCATTTAACCCTTAGTAAGTTGAAGAGCCATTTCATACAAGTCTGAAGTTTATTTATCATATTATTTCAAAAGCTAACTTCATTATTTCGTTTCGTATACCTAGCCACTGTTCTTCATCATTTTTAAAAACACGACTAACCTAGCATGTAATATATAGTACGAAGCACTTAGTAAAAAAAATATTTCGAAATACAGTTCTAAAAGATCATTTTCGTCTATACCTTTTCAATTGTAATCGTTTATAATATCCATGAACAAATGTGCCGTCAAAATTCGTAAGTGAGTCAAAATATTAAATACCCATTTTCGTCATTTTTAAAAAGTTTTAGTGTACAATACACCTTACAATCGTGATTGGATGTTAATGAATATTCAACTGCAAATCGTGAGGAACACACGAATATATTTAGTTACGGCCTGACAAATAAATCTCCCATGCTAATTAGTGTTATAACGAGGCGATCATTTCCTTTCGTAATATATGTGCATATTCTGTTGACATAACATTTAATTTAATCAATCTTATCACGTCAAATTGAGCTGTGTTTTACGGATTTATCTTTAACCACTTAGTGAACCACTGCTGGGCGTCGGTCTTTTAGTTTAGGAAGGATGGTAATATATCTACTTATCTTTATATTATTTGAAGGTGGTAGAAGTCTTTGTGGTTCGACTCCGGGAGCACCACCGCCACACCTATTTCTGGCTAATAACAGCAGTGTTATGCGCTGTTGTGTTCTGGTCTGAAGGGTGTGGTAAGGGAGATATACTTTTTCGAAGCATTCCATCTTAGTCCTCAGGGGTAGCAACGCAGCTGTGGCTAACTTTAGATAAAACTTTGACCTTACCTAGGGTTGATTACAGATGTCCATGGGCGGCAGTAGCCACTTACCATCAGGTAGGCTGCATGCTCGTAAGTTCCATACTATAATATATATATACATGTACATTTATATTGACTGTCGACTTTGCGACCGCATACAAAATAATGAAAGGTTTAAAAAAATACATTTTTATCCAAAAAAATCTTATTATGTTGTATCTAAACCTCACATTAAAATCTTTTAAATGAATCAGGTTAAATTTCATCTTTCACTTTCATTAAAAAGATAAAAACAAAATGCATTATTTATTTCTTACCTTGCCCTCTTAAAATTTACGTTTCTGAGTTGTGTAATTATTCACTCCAAGAAGTGAAATGGCTAAAAAATATGTTGGCTGTCTACATCCTAAAATGTCCAAATTTCATGGTACTGATAATTACTCAAATCTAATACATCTTTTCAAATACATATGTTATTAAATTAAAACACATATATGGTATATTTTTGACACATTTGGGTTATTGTCAGGTATGTGATATTTAATGATGTATACATTTGGAATACACAATGTACATTTATATAATTGTAATAAAATAAAACTAACCGTAATGACATTCACAGTTAATTTTCTCGTAATATTTATTACTTCTCTGTGGGGTAGTGTTGATTTAAACATCGTTTTGATTACAGCTTTCTTATTCTTAAATCTTCACGACGATATCTGTAATTTACTTTACAATATTGCATGCAAACTTCTGATATAGTGACTTGTGAACGACGAAGAACACAAGCCTGAGTAACGACTCACAAGGATAATGTAAGATGGATACACAATCAGTTTGGAAAATTTGGAGTTATTTCTAACAGGAAGATCCTGGTAATAAAATATGTTTAGCCTAGACTATGACAACACTGATGTAAAAACAATATTAACCGAACTTATTCAAATTTGACGAAAGATATCCAGAGGCGATAAACTTTCACCAATGAACTTCATTGTCATTTGCAGCTACATTTTCAAAAAATACTTAATAATGTAATTCATCCAATATACGTATTACAAAAAGCAAACAACACAAAAAACACACGAACCCACAAAAAACTTGTAAAGCAAATTAGCTACCATACACTCACTGTTCACGCATCTCAATCATAAATAACGTAACGGAAAAGACGTTACGATACGGCCCGACGCAAAAGAGCATCGGAGTATAGATAAACCATTTTTCATCCCTTGTCCAAAGACACCACCCCTAGACACAAAGACAGATAAAGGCAATGTAAACACGAAAGTAAAGGTAGCATCATTAAAACGACACATTGGTTAAAAAATCAAATGTACAGGGACATTTTTAAGGGCCCCTTCCGACCATCGTGAGAAAGAAATCGAGAGAACATTTGCATTATTTTTTACTATTGCCTATTACAATGCCAGCGGTTGCTCTTACCGGTAATGATTCGGAAGTATTGTACTCATTGTTCAAATCGTGGTGTTAGGAACTCGTTTCTTAAGATATTGTAATTTTATAATCGACCGGAGGTTATAATAAACGAATAACTTATGTCCATGATGCATGAAATAATTGAGATTAATAAAAGTTGAATGAGAGAAAGAATGGCGGTTGAGATTTTCCATGTATTAAAATTTTATCAATATTGTTTATCATTATAAATATTGTATATATGTATTTATTTTCATAAAAATATCTCCATAAATACATAATAAAAAAATGTCCTTGCTTTTTAACAAAAGTGTTAAACACTGAAGTAAAGGAAAGGGAGAGAAACTTACCTGGGGCGTTCAAACTTGTCACTAATGTAGCAATGTATTTGTGGCTGATTTCGTGTGGCTTATCCTGTCTGGGATTAATTTCAAATGTCCATTGGCGGATGTGGTCACTTAACATCAAGAGCACTGCATGCTCGTATGCTACTTCATTCTTGTACGTATGTATTGTGAGGCGTCTTACCATCCGGAGCTCTCATATGCTACAGCTAAGTCGACATAAGGGCGTTTGGGCAAGGATGTTCTGGCTTCGAGGGGTACCCTCTTAACCGGGGCAATTCTCAAGAAGATCGAATAGCTCCCGGATTCTTAACATTTATATATATTAATAACTACAATGTTACTAAAAACATTAAAGTATAATGTACAAATTTGAAAGATATATACCATCCCTACTGTGTAGTGGGTGGCTCGGTCTTTTGCGTTGTTTCTTAACGAGCCGACGGTCGTCCTTCTCGCTGTCGGAGGTGAAACCAGTCCTACGAGCTTCCGCGGGAGTGGCTGCCCCTCAGGTAGTTCAATCTTATACAAAATAAGCAATATTGTTATAAATATTAAAACAAAAACCAGACTGCTTGAGCAATAACAAAACGATTGATTTCCTGCCGTTTCAGTTCATTGTATTTAAGCAGTCGGATTTTTTAAATGATATATTTTAAGTTGCGTTTTTTATGAGTTTTCGTTAAAACAGTAACATAAAAGAATTATAATACATATATTTTTGGATTGGTCAGCATATTGTCATAAGCTCGAAAACATTACCCTTATGACCCATCGATATCTTATGACGTAGTCCGGTAAAAAGATACCGTATAATTGGCTCAAATGCTCACGTCTGTATAAGTTATTGCAATAATCGCTAGCCTATATCTTCAGAAGCAAATTTATTTTTAATCTAATAAACTCATTAGAGAAGGCATAACTAAAGATTTTCAGAGCATTACTTCACTATTAAGAACTCAGATTTGCTCTAATTCATACGTATGAAAACCTGAAGAGTACGCAATCAGTTTCCAAATGCATTTTATCATTACTAATCTAAGACAGAACATAATTGTCTTTACGTATTCGCTGTAGAGTTTCTTTTACCTTAGAAAAATTGCTCCAAAATTCGTATTGCACTGTACTTTAATGTTTATGCATTACAAAGCAAAGTTTCAAATATCAACAAAGACATTTCATAAGTGAACTGCGTTAAACGAAGCACGAAAATTTATGGAAATTGCACGACTCTATTGTCTATTGTATTTGTAATGGGATGACGTTATGCATCATAAACATATGATATAATTAGGAAAATATTCGTATGAAGCAATTTCTTTGTACACAACACTTCATGTATTGTGTTTTACCGACGTCTTGAAAGGTGGTATGATTAATATGGTTCATAGAGAGAAGAAGAAAGAAGAAGATAATTTCCATCAAAACTTAATATGCCTACTGAATTACTTGTGATTGGCCTTCTTATTCCCTAAAAGTGACTTCAAGTAGAACCCCTGTTCTATATAGAAGTGTATAAATACTCAATCACTACCATTCACCATCAATCAGTGGCAATAACTTATTCCATGAGGTGAATTGCATTCATATTCTTACATAAAAAAGTACTTAGTGAAGCCATTTAAATATAAAATAAAAACGCCAATAAAGCGAATTTTATCAACATACTTAATGGCTATTCTTACAAAAAAACAGTATTTAGTGTGGCTATTTAAATTTAAAATAAAAACACTAATGAAGCGAATTTTACCAATAATTGAATTCTATTGAATTCTATTGGTGAGTAAAAGCGACTAGATTAATCATAGGTACTCAAAAACATGATAATCAAATCAGTCGTATCATATCAATGCCAATTAAAGATAGAAAGTAACCCAACAACATTACTCGCATAAGTGCTTATAATGATAACTAAAAACTAATTGATCAAAACTATCTCTTTAAATTATTGATAAATATGAATTATAAAGAATATAAACTCAATTTAATCGATTGTACGTCAAAAAATTTGTTTAAGTTGTACTTATAACCGACTCAGGATAATAAGCTAAGGTAAATAAAATAAGCTTTATGCCTTCGACATATAAGCCGTTTAACTAATAGCTTAACACCAGTAGTTATTACGTGATAGAGTAAAAAAACACACACATACATCCTCACTCCTCAATTTCGCATTTATTATACTATATATTAAGGAACTTTTATACTATATATTATATCGGTATGATTTATATATTACCTAGTAAATTTATATAAATTGGACCCATCTGGTGTGAATTATTTAAAAAAAATAAAGTTACAAAAATAATGTATTGATCAAATGAGTATCATATACACAATTTAATTTAAAGTTTGTTGTACACCGAATAAAATATTCGAATGAATATACGTTATTGTTACTATCTACCGCGATGTATATAAGATAAGTAACAAAAAGATAAATATTATATTTTACCAGCTCTATTCAAAAATTAAAAAGCAGACACAAAGGATTCACGGCTTTCGTCTGGAGACACAAAACATTTTTGAGACAGACAGACAACTCCGACAGTATTGTGTGTACACAATGCAAGTGCGGCAGAAGTATTATTGTTCGTTCACCGACGGCCCTTAAAAAGAACCACTACTCTTTCAGCTTACCTTTCAAACAAGCTATGGAGTGAGGAATTATTTGAAAGGGGGCAAATTATCTTATTTTTGCTTCACAAGACATATGAATGAAATTACAGTAAAAGATATCAAAATTGTCTTCAAAGGTTGGTCACCTCTGTCGCATCTGTAACCTGCTTTAGATCTTTTGTTATATTTTTAGATCGTTGTAAACGACTACAACCATTTAAAATCGGGTATACTACATGCTAGTTTAATATTATTGTTATAAATAAAATTGAAAACTATGTATTGATATACATAACTACGGAGTTTTTTTTTTAATTTTGAGACGTTTTGCCTTCACGCTCGCTTTTCTTTAGATTTACTCGAAATCCACAAAACATTTGCTTCAAGCGTCATTCACTCTTCGCGGTGTCAGCGTTGAGTTGTAACTAGTAACATTGTTAAAAGTATTAAAACAACCCGACTGCTTAAAAAGCATTTTTTGTTCATAATGATACATTTAGTTTAACGCTTAATAGGAGTTTTCGTCAATATAGTCAAGTAAAAGTATTACAATATATACATATATATTTAGAATGGTCTATTTACCAGCTTTCATTTAATACCCATATTGTCGTTATAGTAAAAAAAAGTCGTCCCTCTTCCCCCCTTTTCCTCTATTTCCAGACGCTATTTTTAAAAATTATACACTCAATGTCACTTTTCTGAGACGATTCTAATGATATGTAAAAAGTCACAATCTGTCGACCCGTTTGGGCTGCAGCGCGTGCCAAATACATACATACGTACGTTCATACATGCGCTCGAAAAACATTACTCTTCTTCTTGCGCAGTTGGAAAACAAATGTATTTCAATCTTACATATAAGATCATGAAATTTCGCTGCTAATGATTGCAGAATTTTATAAAGTTCGCTCAACGCTGACGTTTGCCTCTCTAAGCGAATGTATCGATCAGCGGAAATTCGCATCCGCATCCGCAAATGCGGAGCATCCGCATAGATTTAGACATCTGCATCTGCATACGCATTCGCGGATAATCGGATGCGGATGTAATTCATATTACGACGAATTGTTTCTTGTCAATAAAATATTACCTGATTGTTTACGTGAGTGTTATTTTATTTTGATTGAGAAATATTTATATTAGTCTTAGCTCACCTTATTAAATTTAAATCGCCAGGTATTTAAAACGCCATTATGTCAATGCTCTTATTTTTAAGTTTACTTACTAATAGAAAATAGCGACAATCGTAACCCTCCTCTCCCTGTTTTGTTCTCTCACATGTGGCGTTTTTGGAGCGCCTGCGCATACGTTCACAGATCACAGACCTTCACTGGACGTACTGGACGCTAGTTTGGAACAGCCCTAAGTTAAGCTTAACATTTTACACAACGAAGATTACAGCATTTTTATGCATTTCCGGGTATTCACATAAATATTCAGACTAAATTTCCATAAATGAGGCCACGGAAAGTAAAATTACTCACGGAGTCACAGTACATATTGGCCGTTAGTTAATTATTATTAGCGCCATTCATGATGCACAGTACGATGCGCTTGCGCATCCATTCACTCTCACTTTCCTTAGACCATAGAGTGAGTAAATCTGAAATTGGACTACATTATATGGATGGGCCTTATTTTAATTTAAATGTTTGACAATGATTAGTACATATTTTTATATGTGTACTACAATATGCTAGGAATAACTGCTTGTGTTATATTCTTTGTGTATCACTACTATGTATAGTGTCAGAAGGTATTGTTCACTAGTGCACACCAATAAATGAAAGTCAAAAGAGTTTTACTTAAATATATTTTTCTTCAAACATTTTTACATATACAATAATTTATAGCTATAAAGACCGGTTGTATCGACGCGTGAAGAGGATCGACTGGTGCGGCGGCGAGGCGAGCTAAGCTACGTATTCTAAACTAGCTGCGCCCCGCGGATTCACCCGCGTAAGTTTCGACGATGATATATACCGTATAGCCTTCCTCGATAAATGGGCTATCTAATACCGAAAGAATTTTACAAATCGGACCAGTAGTTCCTGAGATTAGCGCGTTCAAACAAACAAACTCTTCAGTTTTATAATATTAGTATAGATGCACAATCAGCACAAGCCATGTGTCGCCACACTGCGAATAACAGTTTGGTATATAAAATTTGTATGTTTTTGTGTCATTCAAATAGAATGACACAAAAACATACAAATTGTTTTGTAAAAAATTATATGTATATATTAACATATGTCGTATAACTACGATATTTGAAAATTTATATCACGGAAATAGCCTTTCAACGGATTCAAATACTTCTTTATATTTGATAAAATACGTTTCTGTTACTTTATTATATTTTCCATACGTTCACCAAACGGCTACATCGAAATGGATTACTTAAATCTCTCTTAAATCTTACTTAAACTCGCTAGCTTAAATAATAATATTTCCCTTACATTATGTCATGTGTAAACATTGTTAGGTCTGTTTCAACTGCGGCACGATTATCTGCGGTCGTTTTGTTCGAGGCTTTGAAAAAGCTGCACTTTCACGACTTCATAACTAATTATATCTTGCGCGGTATTGTTCTGTTACTGCAGTTTTTACGCAACCGTATACAATGTAATTCAGTTGTTGGTTTCAACAAACAACAAATCTTATCTGAAAAAAAATAAAGGACTAAATTTGACACTTTAATCTGTTACGTATAATAGAATTTACTAATAAACTAGTTTTTATTGTAACATAAAAGACAAATAAACAGCAAACATTATATTTTATAGCGCCTAATATGTTACAGTTTGTAATTCTGATTTAATAATTGAAAGATAAGTTTTATAGTTATATAACCTAAATTAAATATTATCATTGTTTATCTTCTTAAAACTTGATTTCCAAGATTAACTTAAACAGACAGAGCAGATAGGCCAGCAGATAAAGAGAATAGATCAGAGAGTATCGTTTGGTTCTTGTTCCTTTTATATTTTTTTTTCCTTTATAGCACGGAAGTAGCAAACGAGCCTACAGCCCACCTGATAGTAAGTGGCTACTGCCGCCCATGGACATCTGTAATCAACACTAGGTAAGATCAAAGTCTCACCTAAGATTGGCCACAGATGCGTTGCTACCCCTGAGGACTAAGATGGAATGCCTCGGAAACGTATGTCTCCCTTACCACACCCTTCAGACCAGAACACAACAGCACATTACACTGCTGTTATTAGGCAGAAATAGGTGCGGCGGTGGTGCTTCCGGAGTCGAACCACAAAGAGCCCTACCACCTTCAAAAATTTTAGAACTATATTCATTTTAATTGTTTATTGATCAACAATTGTATAGCTTTAAATCTAGTAAAGCTTTGGTTTATGCATAACCTATGGGCCACGAAAAACGCTACAAACGTCATTTGCTTGGTGTTTCAAGCGTTACCGTTGAGCGTTAGAAATATAAATGTGTCTTATAAATAGAGATATGGAAGTAGTGTTATGAGTATGAAATTCCGGATCTGGATACGGATATATGAATAATATTATATGATTATACTGATTATTTTTATTTATTTCGAATTATCCATTAGTTTGGAATAGTTTCGGTTACGGTAATTACATTTTAAGGAATTTAACGAAAAATACAAATAGGTATTAATTTGGTTTGATTTCTATGTATATCATTTGTTATAACAATCTGATATCAGTTATTATTATAGTTACTTCATTAATTTTAAGTGTTATTTACTAAAACTTAAAAAAAACGTATCCGAAATTAACCGAAATGAAACGATATTGAATACGATAATGGTTACGGATTATTTTTTTTATTTCGAATACCCAATAGTTTCAGTTACGGTTACGGAGCTCCTTAACATCCCTACTTATAAGGTTGAATTTCGCTGCATACAATTTGTTAAAATTCGCTCAAAGCTAACGCTTGGAGCGCCAAGCGAATGTTTTGGCCCCGAAACAGTTGCTAAACAGATCCAAATAGATATTACCCAATGTAGATAATCAAAACACCGATTTGGATTGACCTATGAGTTACGTGTAAAACAAATACAATGGGCCGGATTGGTTATGCTCCTGTTGCAGATTACAATAGATTGGTTATAAGATAAATAACACAATTTCTACATGATTGGTAAAGTTCTTAGTAAGTCACATTTCCAAATTTTATTGTCGTTGAATCATGATGTCATTGCTCTGAATTTACCGAGGAGGTTATTACGTACCAGTACGTACGTTGATGGAAATAATATCGATTAATGAAAATGGAAATGTACTTCCATATTTGGATGGTGAGTTCCTGATGGTTACAAAGTTTTAGTCGAATTTTTTTCTTACGCTACTACCGAATCGAAAACCAACCGAGGATATTTGTCATTGTTAGTGGATTTGCCATTTCCGTGTCACTTAATCTGTTTTTCAAATGTCATTTAATAGTTTGCAAATAAAAATTGATCCCTTAAATTTATGATTCTCAATTAGTTCTGCTACGAAGATACTAGTATTATGTATCATTTTTTGGATAACGATTTGACGCATATAAAGTATGGGAATAGCAAAAACTTACAAGGTAGTTATGCAGTCTATCTGATGGTAAGTGGTCACTGCCGCCCATGGACATCTGTAAGCAGCTTTATATAAAACAGTGGTTCCATTTGATGTTGTCACAGCTACGTTGCTACTCCCGAGGACTAAAATGGTTTCCTCGCCTGGACATTTTCCTACACCGTAAAAGCAGGTGATAATTAATTTCCTATACCCACATAAATTAAAAAATCGGAGGAGCGTGCGGTTTATTAAACTCCTATTGTGTTACCAAATTTGAACTCATTAACGCAAATGATCAGTTTTAATCCGATTGGACATATATAAAATTTTATATAATTGTGATAAGAAACGAGTGAGCGATATAGTAGAACATAAACACATTAGATATAAAAAATAGACAGCATTACCTGTTGCGGTTTGATCATAGTGACCAACTAACCTCAAGTTAGTTGCTCAACAGTTACTTTGATTTTATTTCTAACCAGATTATAAGTTTACGTGCGGTATATTTTTATTCCTGTCACGTGTAATATCAATCTATTCTGTTAACTCATTATTTCTTCAGAAATAAAATATTAGTCTTGGTTCTACGACTAGATACAATCTAGACACGTGGCAGCGTGTCCAGCCAAGTTCAAGCAAAGGAACTGGCTAGACAGCGCTGAGTGTAATATTACACGAACCACTTAGTGCCACTTTTGACGCTTCTATAACTCTAAACCTCTTTAACGTAAACACATAAAACAACGTGTGTTTAATTATATAAGGATGTCTAGAAGCCCGAATTTCATGGAGCTACCTCAAATGGTTATAAAGATATGAAGATCAAAAATCGTAAATTTTAGCACTGACTGGCTGACTGACATATAGTACCTAAATCTAACCTACTTCCAGGTGACCTAGAAGGATGAAATTTGGAATCCAGCTCTGCAATTGTGTATAAACGTAGGAAAAAAAGTTTTTATCAGAATTAAAAAAATATAGAAATATATATTGAATAACTTTATAAAATGACTGATGTAATGAAAACTGGCCAAGTCGAATCCGATCTACTTTAAGATCGCACATTTTTAAATAACAGCAATTGTTATGTAAAGTTTAATGCCTCTTCATAATCTTATTTTGTTCCTATAAATACATATTTAAATTATGCATAGAACTTGGCACTCATTTAGATCTCCATCCTTTTTGCGGCGAAGCCCACAGCCAAGCATATTTTTTGTATTGAACTTGGCTCTACCTTTTTACACTTATGTATTTTGTATGACTTCATTTCGTCATATGACTTTTGAAGCCGTTTTCATTTCTCAGGCATAAATTGAAAAATAGTGTGAGCATTAGAAATCGATTCAAATGATGTCCCTCACATATGGTTGAGAACTACAGTTTTAAATGAACCCTATACTCTTCTTATATTAAATTAAGTGTTCTCATATTAGTAACAAGTACGCAGACGCTTACTGATTGTAAGCGAGACGACCAAAATATGTTATGACATAAATATTAATGGCATGCTCATTCACCGTGACGGTGAATCTCATCTGTTCACGGTATAAATGCGTTCGTACAAAGAGACAAGCGTGGGTGAACATTATCTCCGCTTGAGCAAACATGTTTACCGACACCTCAAAACGATCAGTAAAATAAACAAGTATTTTATTCATGGTATATATACTAACTGTTTTAACAGCAATTATACTACACGTGTGGAGCTGTATTGAATGGTACTCTTTTTCTTTCCGTGGATGTTGCTGGAGGCGACTAAAGGAAAATCCAGAAAATGGACAGGTGCGTCGTTCTGCGTATTACCATTTACTGCGAACACTAATGCCAGGCGTGTCGAGTATTAGTAATAGTCTATGTTAAACTATAGGCTTTTTTAAATAATATTTAAGTAGCAAACAAGGATGCAGTCCACCTGAAGGTAAGGTAACAGCGCTTCCATCTGAAGTCGATCACAGATGCGTTGCTACTCCCGAGGACATAGATGTTTTTTACTTTTAGACGTCATTTATTATATTACAAAGTTCTTGAAGCGCAACATAGTTCACAGCTTGTGTGTACATCGTGGCTGATCTACAAAGTTAAGCAACGTTGGACACGGTCGGGAGTTGGATAAGTTAATAGCAAAATTTCATGCGCAGTTTCATGCTTCGGAAGGTATGTTAAGCTCTCAGTTATTTTTTGTGTCACTGCAAGAAGTCTGAAATAGTTTAGTTTATTAGAGTGTAGAAGTTGTTTCTTATTTATTTTTTAATACATAGCCTTAAAACTAACATCACAGGTAACCCCAATTCGTTAGTGCACCTAATTTTCCAATTCATGATAAAAATAGATAATTTTAATTAATTCAATTAACATCACGATAATCATTTCGAAATATGCAATACATAGTTACAATAATACATTAATTTAAGTTAAATGTCATCAACAAACGGCAGTAAAGCAATAATAATAAAAATGTCATCCAAATATTACACTCAACAATGGATTATAAAATTATACAATTAATTCAAACAATGTCAAAAACAAATTAAGTAAAAGTTTTCGAAATCATTCTTCATGAGTTGGATACTAACCCTTCAATAATTGCATTGATATGCTCCTTCAATAATTGCATTGGTATGCTCCTTCAATAATTGCATTGGTAGTAAGCATAAAGGAACGAAACAGCATCTCAAATAGTTGTACCGTCAAACTGCTCCAAACAATCTTCTGATAAGGTTATCTCATGTTAATAATGCGAATATTTCAAATATTCATATGGTATTCTTACAAATGCCTTGAATTCGTGATCTTATTCACCAATAGGTGCTATTTTAACTTAACGGCACAGAAAAGCTTCAAATAAAGTCTTTCTTTTCAGTGCAGACATAATTATTGTTTAACTTCAATCGCGCAATGACCATTTAACATCATCATCGATTACTTAGTAACTCATTTGCCGCTCAATTTACTAAAACTCATTAGTTTTAACTTAAGACAAGATAACCACAACAAGCATAAAATACTGTACATAAAGGATTATATACGGCATCCATAATTTACTTAGTGACGTCATATACAATTATATTGTTAGTAGGTAACTATATTGGTTTGTTAAGTCCATTTTCCTTGTTATGAGAAGTAAATGGCCGCAATTAATCTAATAAATACTTTGTACATGATGATATTATGTTATAAGATTATTCCGAGTAACTTTTGGTCTTGACCATGTTTACGTTGTCATGATTTTTTATAATATAAAAGCAGCAAACGAGCCTACTACACTAACCATCAGGTTGATTACATATCAACCTGATGGTTAGTGGCCAATGCTACCCATGGACATCTGTAATCAACCCTAGATAAGATCAATTTTACATAAGTTCCGAAGACTAAGTTGCAAAGCCCCGGATAAATATGTTATGCTGCAATTTGTTTTCCTTCACCACATGTTCAAACCCGAACACAGCAGTTTATACCCTTTATTAGGCAGGCGGTTAGGCCCACGAATTCGAACAATAAAGGGTTCTATATCCTTCAATGATATCCCTTCTATAGCCACGGAATAAATATTAGGTAATAAATGTTACGTCAAAAAATTTAAAATATTTAAGACAATATAATTCATTACTTTCAATTGTTTTCAATCGGCTTCTAAGATGATTTTGTCATGTGAAGGTGTCAGTCCCTCGAACAATTTAAATGATTTAAAATTAAATGGTGTTTGTCACTGACTCTAAATGTGTCTATTGAACGCTTTATTTCTATTTATAGTATAGTATTCAATTGTATTTTTTGTATACAACTCATTCAGTTTAAGTTTTTGTTTCAAGCCCATTAATTAAGAATAAATTTAAACATCGTCATTGTCCAGAAAACACTCGAATTCAAATAGCTATAGTATTTTTAGAAGACTTAATACTTATGTTTGTACTATAAATAACATTTAATGATATTCCCATTCATTAGTAAAACATAGCTTAGTTTACCACACATTACATCCATCACCGTGAAACGTGTTCACCCACATATGACGCTAATTAATCTGTTTCGACAAGAGTCGAGCTAAATCGCCTACTTTACTTGATGCCCGTGAAATAACCTGTAGGTTGTAACGTAACGCTGTAATCTTACTGATTAACTATCATTAGTGTGGATAAAATATTACTCAATTAAAAAGTAAAAGTCTTGTTTGGTTTATTTTGAACACAAATTATATACGAGTAGAGTATATACGTCACGCCTAATGTTCTTCTTTGCGTTAAACTTAGTTTGTTTAGGTCACTGAAAGCTATTTTAAAGAACTTTGAAACGTCCAATTTTTTAAAGAAGAGTAAATTCGACTTTTTATATGGATTTTATAAACGCATATTATTAAAATAGGTAGAAAAGCAAAAGGACGCTTACATCTGACTCATCATCGTAGAGTCCTAAGAACTAAAACTAATACCATGAATTTTGGAGAAAACTCACAATGGAGAGACCTTAACACAGTATTTCTTGATATTTTCTTCCTATTAGAGGATTAAATATGAGCTAAATGTTTATAATTATATACTGCATACGATATCGCGGACATCAACTACTTTAATTGTATTACGCGGCTCTACAAAAGTGATGAAAAGAGAAACCTCTTTTAAACTGCTGAGACATTAGCGATACTCTGCAATCAAAAGATAAACTACATCAAGATATGATAAAGAATTTAGAAATAGAACGATATAGAAAGCGATTTTAATCTGCAATTTAATGGATAATTCTTAAACTAATAATTCAATACGTTAGCCTTTAGGTCGCGAGGCGTTATATTTGCACAGAGATTGAGTGTTCTTTACTCACTCTTTGCTATTTACGTTTAGTACAAACATATTTGGTTAAAATTAAGGATATTGGTTTTTGGATACTACGCTTTTATCGTTTACAAGGTTCAAATATGCGAAAACGTGAGAAACCAAACTTTACGAAAATTTTAAACAAATATTATGATGGTACAGTATGAATATTAATAAGAAGCACAACTTACTTTTGTACTACGAAAAGCATAACTTACTTTTGCAATGGCACTTATGAGACATGACATGGTACATACCTACTGTGATTGCTCAAAGCGTGGTTGCAAAAATTGCTACCCTATTTTTGTACCGCTTGATTTCATACAAACTTACGAAGGTTCCATTTGTTTATTAGTCATATAGTTGTGTACATTACTTATTTTATACGTAATGCAAAACAATATTCTATTCTATTTTTCTTTTTATATGATTTAAGTGATAAAAAACTTGCAGGCCATCTGACGGTGAATGGTCGCCAATAGACATCTGTGATCAACTCCATGTAGAACGGGTTCAACATGAAGCCGACCACAGATGCCTTGCCACTTCAGAGGACTACGACGGCTTGATTATATATTATACATATATATGTCAGCCGTGCCGTAGCTCATAAGTGTATTCAGGGAGGATATCTCCTGGTTGAACTATATCGATCCTACCATATTTAATATTATAAATTATCATAAAGATAATCTGAATATAAACCATTATACTTCTTTTATTAGCTGTCGACTCGCTTAGAAAATTGCTAGAACACAGACCTACTCGTAATAGGCGCCAAATCTCTTGAACTTTGGCATCACTAACGGTTAACAACGTCCTGTCGTACCGTTTCCAGCAAAAATAAAAAATGTTCCTAATGAGTAATCCACGGCGTCGGTGGCCATCTATCGTGTGTCGGGTGAGATTAATTTGTCTGCCCAATTCATTGAGTCACTGCCTTGGATGTATTCTTTGCTAATCTTAATTTGGACTCCTCTGAGTCAATGTACACGTCAGCGAGTACATCCTACACCTTTTATGGCTTTGTACTGCATTTTTCAGTTAAGTATTCCTCGTTAATTTGCTTTTATTAACTTTCGATACAATTTTATGCAAAGATATCATGCGTGGTTTTAAACCCACGAACGTTGTCGAATTTCAAGTTTATTTAACAGAATACTTATGTCTGGTTATTTACTTTAAATGACTATCACTTATCGAAGTACTTACATCCTTTTAACATACATTGTATTTATACACGATGTTACAAATGGCCAACAAATTGTTTTCAAAGTATGCACGATGTTATTAAATAAACATTTATAATGCTCCCTTCAATGTATACATATAATCCTCAAAAGTGTACCATGAGGTTAAGTATCAATATAAACATAACTTTAATATTTACTCATAACAGAGGAAACAATACCGGGAATAGTTCTAAGATGAATTGAAAGACAAACAGGATCGTAACTTATCAAGACAATTAGGTCGTAATTTGTAAAGAGCAGGATATGATTATTTAAGTTCTCAATGTACATTCATTTAACTTTACATCGTTAACATTTAAACATATCGTTTAATTTGATAACGGTTTGTGTAAATAATTCATTCACTAACATCCGTTTTTACGTAACTAAAATTCTGTAAAACAGTTTTCCAGTGAGTAAGTTGTGCAGAAACTCCCATTACGGGAAGCGAATGTCTAACACCAAGATAGATTGGTGGAATTCGATAATCTTGATGAACTTTTCACAGTATATTTTTACATTTTTTTATCGCCCCCTATCGTGTGAAGTCTACTGATTCACAGCGCGGTGGACTTTGGCCGAAACTCTTTCATTCTGAGAGAAGACCTGCCTGATAGTGGGACAATATTGGGTTGATGATGATAAATATTATTTTTTATAATATTAAAGTGCAAACGAGCATGCAGTACATCTGATGGCAAGTGGCAACTGCCGCTCATGGACATCTGTAATCATCCTCAGATAAGATCAGAGCCTTCTCTGAGTTTAGCCACAGATGCGTTGTTACCCCTGAGGACTAAGTTGGAACGCCTCGAGTATGTCTCCCTTACTACGCTCTTCAGACCAAAACACAGAAGCGCTTAACACTGCTGTTGTTAAGCAGAAATCGGTGTGGTAAATAGATATTTTAGTACACTGACAGTGTAAGCTGTGAATTGTAATCGTTAAGTCTGATTGGATTGCGACGTAAAAAATCCTGTTCTACTGCACGATCTGTACCTACATAAATATATAGATACATGTACTTAAAAGTAGGTCATATTGTTATGAACTATTCTCAACAACAACATATTTATTGCGAGTTTCATATACATGACGATGTGTTAATGGCAAAACCCTTTTTGTTTTTATGTGTTATGTTGTTAATGTGTTTTTTTTTAACTATGATGGCTTCCTGCTACTGCCATAACCTGTCATCGCTGTATTTGTTAAATAAACTATTTTTGAAGGTATAATTGGCCGTGAGATGCATGCTTGAAAAGCACAATTTTTTTCTTCCCCTGGATGTTATAGGAGAAGACTTGAGAAGAATATCAGGAGATGGTCAGCAACTTCCTGTGTAACACCCACGTCGAACTGATGACCCACGTGTTGGAACGGTCACCATAGCGGTCTGACACGCAGTGGATCCCGGGTTCAATCCCCGGCCAGACAGACATCTGAATGATGAATTTAGATTTCAATTCTGGGTCTGGGTGTTTGTGTATTCGTCTTTGTGCCTCCATTGCACCCACAATTCACGAGAAAATACTACTGTAGGGGCTATGAGTGTAGATAAAACAAGCTAGAGCTACAGTGTTTAAAACATTTAACTCAATTTCCTACAATGCCTCATGCCTGCGCATGGTCACTACACAAAACACCTATTAGAGGAGGCCTATGCCTAGCAATGAATTTCAAAAAGCTGATACATATTATATAAGGTACACAGAGGAGTAAGAAGACAAAAAATCAAATCTAAAAAAAAAAAAATATTTGTGTCGCATAGACAACCTCTTTCTTTGGGAATTGTTAATAATAAGGCTAAAATTGTATCTTTAAATTAAAATAGATGAATTTGACATTGTGCGGTTATTAATGCAGAACAGCGATATGTCAAATGTGGTGTTATTATGTGTAAACTTGTTTACAATTACGGTTAAGCTGCGCTTGAAATGTAACGCCAACTTTTATCTGAACAACAAAGGCTGTTTTGAACATAAATATTGCAGACTCATTTCAATACCGCAGCCCCCCTTATTCAGTTCATATTGATTAGGTTCGATTGTGATGGGTTTTTTGCGTATGTTGTTACATATAAACAAAGACAGTTATGCGTAAGATTGGTAAATTTAAGAATTCTATAAAATATTTAGTTTGCAATGCTATAATTTTATTTTTTTTATATTTTTTTTACTATACTTACATACATACATAATTACATACATACTTACATACATACCAGATTTTTATATTATACTTAATTACTTTATACACATACTTAAGTGTTACAATATAATCTTAAAAATGTAAACTCGACCACGATGCATGCCGTGGTGGCCTGTAATTAAGACAGCATTTAATTTAAGCCTAATCTAGTTCTTAGTTGTAAGTGTAATGTATTGTCTTGTAGGCTATCCTTTTTAAATAAATAAAATGAATAAATAAAAGAAGGCAAAGAATTGTAAGTTAATGAACATTTACCATGAGAAGAAAACAGTCGGTAATTTTTTGTAGAGCTTATTCTTTAGCAGAACTCCGACGAGCTTGTTGTAGTGTCATATCAGTCGGACACGCCGAGAGTACTGGATTCAATCCCTGCTCAAGCAAATATCTAATGTTCAATTTATATGCCTGCTCTAGGACTCGGTTTGTGTATGCTCGTTTATTTTTGTGTTCACGACATCCACGTCACAGTAAATCCTAATAATTCATAGCTTTTAGCATGAAAAGTGGTAAGCATTAAAGTGTAACCTTTCTAATAGTACGAGACTAAATACTTAAAACATACCGTCATTAAAGCCGTTTAGGCGTCTCAATAATAGATATACAATATATATGTAGATAACATACATAGACGCAAAAATTATACGTCTGTATAAACAAATTAATTTCTTGAAATACACCGATTTGACACGTTAAAAATGATCATATTAATTTACAGTTTATATAAATTATAAGTATGTCATGACGTGCGTAGGATGATAAGCGCAAATCGTGATACTGGGAAGCCGTGGGACCGTTATATCGGTTACTAACAAACAATCAAGTTCCGCTATGCAAAATTATAAATAGCCATATCTGCAACATGGCAGATAAGTTGAATTTATTATTATTCTGTTTTGATTCGTTCATATGTATTGCTTTCTCCTATCTTGGTAGTAAACATATAATTGGTCAATTAAAGATGTGTAATGGATGCCGAATAGGACAAAAGTATAATTTATAACCGATCATAGATGTGTTTCTAACCCTGAGGACTAAGTTGAAACGTTCCGACATTAATAACGACATCGACATTAACAATACGAGAACATAATATACTATATACTACTACTTATACTACCGAACTACTACAATCTATTAAATTAAGACGATAGAAAAGACGATACTTTGTCCATAACATAGTATCTTACAAGTATTTAATTTTGTAATATGGATTTTTTATGAAATTTCATTGACAAACGAACGTGCTGACCACTTGTTGTTAAGTGACCACTGTCGGCATAAACTTCTACGATTAATTCCGAAAAGAATTAGTTTTACCTGTGATCGAGCATATGCATTGCTATTGATTTCGTCTCAATAGTTTTTAGTTGGTATTAAACTAAAGTAAAAATAAAATACATCACCCCGCTCTGACCATCAAAAACAAGTTTATTTCTTTAATAGACGGTTCCCGGTATTCTTAACGAGATTCTCTATAAAAAGTCAAAAATAGGCCATCAACAATAGAGGTCTATTGTGCTCAAAACAAAATTAATTGTACTTAATCTCGTACACGCCACTGTCATACCACCCTCGGATAAAGAGTAGTAAATAAAGTAAAATTTTCGACAGTAAATACATAGTAAATCTTACTCTTACTATATTATAAACGTGATAGTTTGTGAGGATGTCTGTGTTTATTATTCTTTCTCGCAAATCTACTGTTTGGATTTCGCCGAAATTTGGCACACAGATAGTTTATGACCTGTATTAACACATAAGATATTTATTACTGTAATATACGTAACCGTAGCGGAGCCACGGTACTCTCTTATTTCCGTGGCTCCGCTACGGTTAATGTGATATTTAAATTTTTATAAACGAGGCTTACAGTACGTTTTATTAATTATAAGGTTTTTCACAAGAGACAGTGTTTCATCGCAAGATTACGAAATGTTTTATTATGCATGACATCCTTTACATTTTATTTTTGTATCCTTATTATAAATATTATAATTTTAAAATAATTTGTTTTCGGGAACATAAACATTAATGCAACGTCGGAAATGAATTGAGCTCAAAATAAATATACTGCAGAATGCGAACATTATATTTAACTTTTCAAATTGCGAAGAAATAACAATTTTTATCAAATTAAATTAAGTATGAAAGATAAAAACTCGATAAAAATAGTTTTACGGTTTTAAATAATTACGTTTTTACTATTAAAATACTTGAAAGTATTGCAAATATTGCTTCAGCAATTTCGTATAAATTGAGCCTTTTTTTCCGTGACACTGTATTTCACCTTAGAAACTATCAGCTCATTTAAAGCTACATAATTTTATAGCTTTCAAACTTCAAAGTAGATATTATAGTTTAGGATACTTGAGGCTAAAATAAAGCATTATTGATGGATTCTTGTAAACAATTCATCATATTTGATATGATCGATGTAGAATAATTTTATTTGAATAAACTCCACCCAACTAAATATAAACGATTTCTACACATACCTACACTAAGTGTCTTGAGCACCAAACACAAAGACGAATACACGAACACCCAGATGTCTGTCAGGCCGGGGATCGAACTCTGAACCCACTACGTGTCAAACCGGTATGGTGACGGCTCCGCCACGCAGGTCGTGAAAACAATGAAATTATAATATAACATTGAAATTATAATTATCTTAGATATACGCAAGAACTAAAGAACAAGAGAGTGTTCTCAAATATTTTGGTGATAATATTTTTCATCGCCTATCGTTAATTCGTTCACGGTAGAACATGACCGTATATTAGAGCCTGATGGACAGCGTGACGTAAGAATAATTCGATTAATTCCCTTTATCCTTACCCTTTCTCGATTGTTGATAGTTCATGCAAAGATAATCCTACAACTAGGCCCTTTTCTCATAGATGTACGGCTACCCTTCACATCCTTGTGTATGTAAACAACAATAAGTCTTATTCATACCGTATTACGTGTCGTTTTTCCGTGAACTAGTAATAAAACTAGACGTTTGTTCTCATAGATAAAAGGATAAGGGACCATGTACATTTAACTTTCGTAATTATTCATGAGTAAACATACGAGTAATTTTTGAATGGGTGTTTTCAAAGGAATCATGCTGTGGACTACTGTGAGGCGTCAAAACAGCCGTCTAGGTTACCGGTTCTTTCCGAAGGACGGATTTAAACGATACAGATAAAAAACAACATGTTTGACGTGTAGGGCTACTATTTTGGTGGGTTTACAAGTCCAGGATTTGAGGGTCAAGGTTCTGATTCCTGTCAGGTAACATGCTGTTTACAGAACATCCATCGTAAACGTTCCATCTTATTAGTATTTTAACTACTATTGGGAAATTGAATACTGTCTCTCAAATAATTTATGTATTGAAATTTCAAGTTGACTAATATAATATATGTAGGTATAAAAAGACAGTACATTAGTAATCAATTCTGATACTTCCATAGCGTGCTTTAAAATATTTTAAAATCTTTGCGATCTTTATATTTATAGTAAAATGAACAATGTCGACTCCTTAAGTACGTAATAGATGCATAAAAGGAAATTACAGCCGCCTGATAATTTAAAAAGAACAGTAGGTAATTGTTCAAGTGATAGTTAAGAATATCCTCCCTTGTGTACAAAGTTAGTACGGTTTACTAATTCTGCCTAAAATTACCTTTCAAAATAGAATCAAGCATCTTTACGCCACTGTAAACGCATAAACATAAACGCTTTCTACACTCATATCCCCACAGTAGATTTTCTCCTGTGTCGTGGGTGCCATGGACACATAAAGACAAATACACAAACACCCAGACCCAGAACAGAATTCTAAACTCTTCATTCAGATGTCTGTCTGGCCGCGGATCGAACCCGGGACCCACTGCGTGTCAGACCGGTATTG
>MOOZ01000134.1:132609-145804 GCA_002930495.1 Cecropterus lyciades | reverse complement strand
CCCAATTGCTGTGTTTACTATTCTATTATTGGCTAATGATTCATTGTAATTACTTTAAGGGTTAAATAGTTATCACATAGTTCTATTGGGTGATCATTAATGATAAACATTCTTGTAGTAATTATCGTAATCATTTATTATACAAGTGATTTGTTTGTACTTAATGATTTTGATAATCTGTAAATAGTACAAGAACGTTGCCATGCGTGAATAACACATACGAAGCTTTTGTACAATTGTTGTTTTCTTCTAAAGTGCAATCAATGATGTTATTCTCATGGTCTCAGTTAATGATTTTTTTTCACAGATAAATTCATGAACCTATTCCAAAGATGTTATTTGTAAGTACTAGTCATTATTACAATCAATTTTAAGTTTTATTGAGTCGTCTCATTTTACCCACTCACGACTCGACTATTATTTTAGGTCTTAAGTCTTGAGTTATAGGCCTAAAAACTAACTTTTTAAAAGACTTAAAAGATTAAATTACTCGTTCACACGTTTACTAGAATTATACTAGTATATACAAGATAAATATTCAGATTGCGACAATATTTAGATGTGGTGGTATGCTAATTACGGCCAGATATAATTAAACACATGTAATTATTAACGAAAAACCTTTATAACTTTAATACCAATTAATTTAAGACATATCTTTATATTTAAGTGAAAAATAAATTTGGTGGTGGAGCGGTCGCAATACCGGTCTAACACGCAGTGGGTCCCGGGTTCGATCCCCGGCCAGGCAGACATCTGAAGATGAATTTAGATTTCTGTTCTGGGTCTGGGTGTTTGTGTAATCGACTTTGTGTGTCCATGGCACCCATGACACAGGAGAAATTCCTAGTGTGAGGCTATGAGTGTATGAAGCGTTTATGTACCTACCTAATACTTGTCATTAACAATAAATTTTTGTTTAATACATAGCACCTACCACAGTGCAAGTGACCTTGTCGAGACCAACGTGAATAATTTATTCATTGTTATTACATTATAACCACTACACTATCTGCATGACGGTATATGTATTTAAATACCATGTGCCATTCAACTCGACCCAAAGTCATGATAACGACGAATTTTCCAATACCTAGTGTTTTTCTAATGAACGCTTACTTTTTTTTAATATGGAAGTAGCAAACGAGCATGCAGTCCATCTGATGGTAAGTGGCCACTACCGCCCATGGACATCTGTAATCAACTCCAGATAAGATCAAGTTTTATCTGAGGTTAGACACAGATACGTTACTACCCCTGAGGACTAAGATGGAACGCTTCGGATAAGTATGTCCCTCTAAACACAGTTACACCCTTCAAACCAGAACACAGCAATTTATAACACCGCTGTTATTAGGCAGAAATAGGTGTGTCAATGTTGCTTCCGGAGCCGAACCACAGAGTTCTATCACCTTCACTAGGTCATGTAACCTTGCATGAGTTCTATCGAATGGATAACAACGCATAGACCTAACTGCCTTCGGATTATGTGATGCCATGAAAGTACCTTTAAGAGAGTTCAAGGCTGTTAGAAAATATAAATAACAACGTAAATAAAAACCAATCTTTATCGTCGTTACTAACCTACGGTATACTTATGTTGCTGTGTTAATGATGAAAATTTAATGTTTATCTGTGATGTCACTATGAAAGCATCAGTACACCTATTTTACCTATTTATAATCTACAGGTTTGAAGGTGCTGCCTAATAAGTGTGTCCTTCAGACCAGAACACAACAGCAGTGTTATGCGCTGTTGTGTTCTGGTCTGAAGGATGTGGTAAGGGAGTCATACTTTTCAGAGGCCTTCCAATTTAGTCCTCAGGGGTACCAACGGAACTGCGACTACCTTGGGTGAGACTTTGATCTTATCTAGAGTTGATTACAGATGTCCATGGGCGGCAGCAGCCACTTACCATCAGATGGACTGCAAGCTCGTTTGCTACTTCCATACTATAAAAAAACACTCTTTGAGAAGCAGTTTAAATTAAATTTGAAAATGAATAAAAATTGAAATTTTCATATGAAGCGTTTTTAGTTGGTATTGTTTTTAGTCGGGAATGCATACGCAACTACCATTCACGTCAGATAGGATTCCCGATCGATTTGGAATTACTAGCAAATTTTTATGAGCGATGATTGCAAATATTAAGACATTTCTTCTTTCATTTCAGGATTTATTTTTCGTATCATTCGAATTAGCTCTGAAATTTAGGTAAAAATAATTCACCTACAAAAAATAATAAGTAGACTACTTATTTAATAACATTGAGTGTTATTCTTATTTTATTAAACATTTAATTTCTCTCAAAAAATTTAACCTTGTCTGTACGGTCCGAACGTTTACTTTTTAGTTATGATCTGATTTAAATTTTAAAATATATTATTACAAATACAAGACGGAGTAGAAGTTATTTTCTTGTGAAATACATTCTGGAATAATCTACGCAGCGGCACCTTCGCCCCACTTATTGCTGCCTTAACAGCAGTGTTAAACGTTAGGAAGGGACGAAAAATGACTTACACAAGGCATTCCAACATAGTCCTCAAGGGTAGTAACACATTGATGGTTCACATCAGGTAGAACTCAATTCTATTTCGGTTGGCTTACATGTACTCGTATGAACGGAAGAGACCACTACAATCATGCCCCTTTAAAAAATTGTATTTGAAAAATGTGGTTCAGCTCATTTCAAAGATAACTTGTATGAGACATTCCACCTTACTTCTAAAGCATTATGTGATATTTTATTCATTTTTATGCACTACGCATACGGTAGCACTTACATGTAAGAAATGAAAAAACTTGATTGTAACCGCCACTTCCCGCCAAATGACCTTTAGTTTTAATCTGTCCTGCTTTTTTATGTCCTACTTGTTTTGACGGTAAGGTGAATGACCATACAGCCAAGTTTCAGTACTAACTAATTAGGCTGAATTAGTTTTGTGATTAGTCATGCTTCGACAAAAAAAGTGTCGATGTTTTATTTACGTTTGATACCCACGTTTGAATGTCATTTGCATTCATTATGCATTAATTACTGCGTCACCTTTAATATGATAATGGCTGTTGATGTTTGTGGTCTATTTAGAAAGGAAGATTAAAACTATTTATAACGGTTAGGAAACCTACTTACGATATTATGAATCGAATACCAAAACAAAGTTTATTTCGTAGATAAGTAGGTACCTAAACACATAGCATTCTTGATGTATGAAAATCAAAATATATACCTACATATTTAGTCGTTATTGAAACGTATGTAAAAAATTATATTGTAGGTACTTGTCATAACAATTACATGCTCGTATTGTTAGTATTATCAAAACCTGTTTATAATTACGACTTGGGTGAAATAACACTAAGTAAATAAGCACTCAGGAAATGTTAAAAAAAATATAGTAAATAAACTATAAGGAGTCAGTCGTACCGTTCACTAATAGAAAACATGTAATAGGGATGCTTTTAATTAACTAACCTGATATCCTAATGTTAGGGTCAGCCGGAGTTGGCACAGGGCCTGGGGTAAGTTCAGGTCGTAGTTTCCTCAAGCCAGCCACCACCCGCGGCGCCGGCGACTGCTCTCCCACAAGCATCGCCTGTCACCACAACATCGCACCACCAAACTTTTCACAAGAACACTGAATTTAACATCACATCCACAGAAAAACGTCAATAATACCAAGCAACTTTGTCACTAATTTGTCAAAACAAACGGTTGTCAACTGTCAAATAATATTGATTCAAAATTCAAATTTGATTGTTCGTTATATTTCGCGCGAAACACATGTTGCCGTTCGTAGCGAATCGTTTCTACCGACAACCAACTAGCTTGCCAGCCAGCGTGTCAATGAATGAATGAAAAAGCAGCCAAGTTGATTTGCTCACCCCACCCCACTACTCTAGTACTACGGTCGTGTGTAATAAAAATACTACACCGTGATATTACTGCAATCGCGATTTTATCGCCATCTATTGACGAATAGCTATCACATTCTGGCATCGGTAATATTGACGACATTATTTTTGACAAACTAATTTATTATAATTGATCGAAAATGTCTAAATTTTATATTACAAAAATTACGAATAATTATGAAAATGAAAATATATACGGAGATTATATCAAAATAATTGATATCGTATGAAAATAGTGACATCTGTTGGATAGTCGCATTGGATTATACAAAATGCAATAATTACAATGCGAAATGTGGCAGTAATTAACTACATTACATTAAAGAACGAATGATTATAATAAGTAGTTCAGTGATTATATAACCATATTTTTAAAATAATGTAGATTTTTGTAATGGTACTGTTTTATTTTCTTTACAGTGACATCTAACAAATATATTAAAAATTATAATGGAGTCTAATACAACACGTAGTTTTTATTTTTTGTACAGATGGCGCTATCACAAGATTGTTACAATCTTTATTTCTTACACTAGATGGCACCATTATTCATAATACTGAATTAATTACCCTCTAGCGGCAAAATTAATAACTATTTTAGTATACACATTACTGAAGCTACCAGTTACTAGTTTATTTGTTATATCGATAGATGGCAGTCTATGTATCACTTCACTAATATTGTAAACTTAACTTTTATATTATTATGTTATATTTTATATTTTTATTTTCTCCACTCTTATATAAGTATGAGACATTATAATTATTATGTATGTGTAACCACTGATTTCTAATTGCTTTTATTATAATTAGCAATGATTTGCATAATAATTTACAGTACGTGGATGCAGTAAAAAGAATTTCAATAGAATTTAAATACATACTGATATTTTTGGTAAATTTCAATAGAATTTAAATACATACTAAAATAAATTTCAACAGAATTTAAATACATACTAAAGTAAATAGAATTTCAATAGAATTTAAATACATACTGATATAGAATACTGATATTTTTGGTTTTCATAAATTCAGTTTAAATCTTCAATTAAATTTAATTCGTATTGTTTCGGTATCTTAGAAAAGTAATTGGTATGTTTTATTATTATATATGAGTACATAAAACGTTTATGCTAAAAATCTTATAAATAACTATTGCGGTAAGCGGGGGAATTTTAAAAAAAATCTTCATAAAATATTATTTATATTTTATTCTTGTACATTTATTACATACATTAAAATCACACAAAATAAACAACACATAAGTAAAGTAAAATGTTTCACGTTTATTTTATACAATACAATAAAATTAAAGTTTTTATCGATAGCTTGGTAATAGTAACTGTGGTAAAACAAGTCCACTAACCGTAGAAGATAAAGTTTTGGAAGACTTAAAATTTTATTTGAATATTCGTAGGAAGACATCGAGATCAAATACATGGCACGTAATTATTCCAAAAGCTACAAGTTGACAAATATCTTCTTACAATGGTTCAATCTATCGTATACCTACTTAAATGTTAAATAAGGCACAATTGTAAACATAGTAACTTATGATTCAATAATATAATAACAATTAAAACAAATTAAAGCTTTGTCATGGAAGAATAAATATCACAATAATGAAGTGACGTCACATAAAAACTTAGACATTACCAAGGGCGCCACTTGTTTACGTCTAACTCGTGTTCAGCCGGTGGTCCCTCTTGGAGACGATCTTTTTTCTCCGCATAAAAAGCATCGAGCTGACGTCTTGCCTCTTCTTGTTTTTTGTACTCCTGGTACTCGATCAATTTCCTTTTCTTTTTTGGTGGCAAGTTGCTGTAATCCATCGGCAATTCGCACTGTTCCGGAAGACTGGCTATCACCTCAGGCTTGCTCTCAGCGGGGGTCGCTTCTTCTTCTTTTACGGCGTGGTATGCAACAATGTTTTTAGGCGAGTGAACTGGTTCGGCTGCAACTTTAGCTGGGGATCTAACTTTTCTTAGATCTAAGGTGTCGCTGTTAGTTGGATAAGGTGCAGGCGAATATTGATATCCGTAATCATTCCTATACATTTCTTCTCTGTGAATATATTTCTGTTCTTGTGGGAAATCTCCATGAATATTCATATCTACATTGCCAATGTTCTCGTTACCGCGTTTATCCATTATGTGCTGTCTGATTTTTTGTAGAATAACGTCTTTTGCTTCAGCTGGAACTCTGTTGAAATATGTACTGTTTCTGTGGCCATTATTAATATTATTATCCGGAACAGGATGATGGACAGCAAGTTTATCAACTGTAGTTAGCAGTCCACCGGGAGTGTTTGGTTTTTGTTGCGCTCTCTGATTAGATCTAGCGTAAGCCCATTGCTTCGAAGCGCTATCACCGGAGTACATGGAATCCTCAGCATCAGAGGAGGAGCGCTCGTGATCGCTGTAGTAATGTTGTCTGTCTGAGATCACGGAAGACGGCGAAGTCGGCGGCGAAAAGGTGGGTCTCTCTGGAACTTGGATCGTGAGCGGTTGCGCTGTGATCAATCTAGACAAATGACTGATCAAATTTTGACTAACTTTAGAGTCTAAGTCCGGTACGGACATTATAAAGCGACACGCTTCGGCGGCGCACTGTCCAAATCCCGCTTGAAACTTCTTAGCTTCTACAACAGGGTCTTTCGGGCTATGCAACTTTGTGAGATGGTTTACCGTTAACTCAAGGATATCAGCCTTTTCCAGCTTGCTCAAGTTGTCGTCATCGATCTGTAGGCAAAGGAAAAAATAATTAAGTTTACAGCAGGTGCATGCCGAGTTTCTCACGTTACGCGAGGGTAAACGTCACATTAATATAACTGTACGGTGCATCGAGTAGATACTCCTGTTTATTAATGGACCCGTACTTTTGTATTCCTGTTTCGCCGCCTTGCTCGGTATGAGCACCCGTAATAAACAGAAGGACGACCGGTCGGCGATAAAAATAAATGGCGTGTGAATGGAAGATGAATTACACTTAAAACAATTAAAACTTTTTGATTAATTATAAAAAAGTACAATACTGTAATAAAATACAGTACTGTAATACAATAACAATTAGTAACTAAATGGAAATATATCAAAAATTAAATTTGACATGAAAATTAAATGTTGGGATACAGTTTTTAGATTCAATTACCAGTATTATAAAGTACACGTTGGTAATACGATAAATATATGTAAATGAATCACAATATATTAAAATTAGAATTATTACAAACGTTTATTAAAAACTTACCTCCAAAGCTCCAACCATGAGATCCTTAAGTTCGTCTAAGCATCGGTTGATGCGCGCGCGCCGCTTTCTTTCTAAGAGCGGCTTTGTGATTTTTTTGTACTTGGCCGTTTTCGACAAAGGAGCGGGGTCCGAAGACATTTTGAATTAACCTTAAGAAAAAAATAAATCGTTAGAATAAATCTCTAAATTTATCGCCCCTACATAAATTGACTTAAACGTAAAAATATGAAATGTACTAAAACAAATAAAAATAATTTTTTTTGAAGAACACAAAACTACCAATTATATGAAATTATAAAAACTAACAATGACGATAAATTAATAAAACATAACGGTATCTCACTAAACAAATACAAGCAATGAATTTACGACGCGCGAAATTACAAACTCAACGAACAAACTTTTAATAAAAACAGCTACTGTATAAACGGTATCAACTAACCTTATAGATTACTGACACAAACAAAACTGAACTGACTAAAAGCTGTACGGGAGCTTAAAGCTCGACACGCGCGTCTCCGCCCGTGCCTCGGATGGTACTGCCTGAAAAAAGCCTTCGCCCTTCCCCCCCGATCCCGGTCCTACGCCCTTCCATTCATAGGACGCAAGCACGTGTGGCCCAGCGATCAAGTTTCGAACATGCGTAACATACTTTCCCAAGGAATTAAGACTTTTTCTGTATAAAATATTCTCGATAACGCTGTTGACTCTTGTAATAATTCTCCGCTCGCACGGTTACTTGTTTAAACATGCTCAATATAAAGTTCCACGGCAGTTTACCATTTTTTATTAACCCGATGATGGGGCTCATTGATTTTATTAGCGTATTTTATATGTACGAGATAAGGCTTATGTTTATGTTTAGTACAACAATATCTTAGTGATCACAGAAAATCGAACATTTGAATAATTTTATGGATTTTTCAAATGGTCACCATGTGGGCAAAGCCATTTATGCCTAAAAGCTCTTACTTTTCGTTTGTTTACAACCGCCTCGTAAGGTTTGAAAAGAAAAGAAGATTATTACTGTACCTATTGCCTTGGATCGTGCTTTACTGTATATAACAGAAAGAGACCCGTTAAACTTACCTACGAGTTTTAGAATTCGGTTTATACGACCTCTACTTTGTCGGCATAACGTAGACAAAAGGTACCAATAAAAACTTAACTTAATAAATGGTTCGGACCCAAGTGGGACGCAAGCTAAATCACCCTTGCGGTAACTTTTTGGAGGCAGGTAAAATTGGCGCGAGCCGATCTTTCAAATGTCTTTCAATTCCTTATCTTTTCTAACGTTTTAGACCCCTTATTAAATAATAAAATTACCGTTTAAAAGCTGTATAATTATCGGCTTGGACTTGTCATATAATGTTAGATTTTTTGTTATTCTTATATCAAAGTTCGCCGCATTTGTATTTCTTTAAAATCTAAATCTCGTAATGGCGTGGTATTGTTTTTTATGTAATGGGTTCTAATGATTTCTTTAAATTTAACTGTTTAGGTTTATTTCCATGGAAACTAAAAACTTTGTTTTGTTTAAATATTATGATGAAAATCAAATTGTCGGCAAACGAGTAGGTCTACACTATGTATTAAAAACACTTATATGGTAGATTTGGTGTTAAATTTGCGAAATAACATACATTGAAGTATTTTGTCATCGTATTATATTACATCTCATTTTATCAATTTAAAATAAAATGAAATGTCAGTTGATAAATTGCATTGATTACTTACTTCAAAGGTGATGATCATTTGTTCCTTATTTACACCTTAGACAAGCATTACCGTCACGATCATATATCGACTCAAATTTTTTTCACACACATTACGCACATAAAATAACATGTTACTCGCATTACAAGGGAAATAAACACTAACATTCCTTAAGAGAGACGTCATAACTGATGTTATCGGTGTTACTTCCTGAGACGATGCCTTTAACTTATTTGGTCTACAACAAAGTGCAAACACAGGTTTGAGAGTCAGCTCCTAGACTAAACAATGAGTTGGATTAGGTTTGACATTCGATGGAAGAAGGTGAGAATTTGATGATAAGGTGCACTTATCATACAACTAATTTTAGTTTTCTGTATCAAGTCGGGGTAATTGTGAACTGGTCTTTTTAAGTGCCTAAGGAATCCTGGTGCAGTGATGTTTGTCTTGAAAGCTTTATGTATTTAATTTTGAGATATAAATCTGAAGATTGGTACCTCGTATGGTAAGTGTCTCTAATAACCCTATGCTATTTTTTGCGGTAATTTTTAGTAATGGCGTTGAGCGCTGCTATATTCTTATTAGAAATATGTGAGTCTCTAGTTCAATTAGGCTATAGAAACAGATTCACGCTTTGCTTTTTACAAAAATCCGTTTTAAATGTTTGATAATTGTTAATATTATTTTCGAATTAATCAATTATGGATCCACCGTAAGAATTATTTACTGATTTTGCCGGCAACCAAAAAGAGGATTTTTTAATTAAACCGATTTTTTTGATAAATCATTATGACTGTAGGCATGAATGTCACTAACGCGGATCAGAAGGACTGTTCATCAATATTAGCACATAAAAATCCCCACATATTACTTTTGACAACAAGATTAAAATAAAAAGGAAAAAACCTTAATAAAATTTAATAACACACTGGCGTGTTGCAGAAACGAACGGTTCGATTCGAAGGCGAATGTCAGCCCCAATCACTGTGTTTGTTTACAAAACATACGTAAACTTTAGGAGATTAACCTCAGATATATCTTCCGATTCAATATTTTTTGTGATTGAAACAAACGGTCAAGCAAATACGTGATTGTATAGACAATCTTAAGCGCAGTCTTTAGTAACAAATAGGGCAGGAGTCGTAACTGAAGTTGATCACCGAAGCGTTGGTTCGATAACTAAAATGTATCCCATCTATGTTAAACATACATACACATACTGATATTGGTTTTTAATATATATTTTTTATTATTATGGAAGTTGCAAACGAGCATGCAGCCCACGTGATGGTAAGTGGCTACTGCCGCTCACGGACATCTGTAATCAACCCAAGAAAAGATCTAAGTCTCACCTAAGGTTAGCCACAGATACGTTGCTACCCCTGAGGTCTAAGATGGAATGCCTCGGAAAAATATGTCTCCCTTACCACACCCTTCAGACCAGAACACAGCAGCGCTTAACACTGCTGTTATTAGGCAGAAGTAGGTGTGGCGGTGGTGCTTCCGGAGGCAATCCACAAAGAGTTCTACCACCTCAATTATTTTATTATTAGGACCATTTTCTCTCTTCCCGTGGATATCGCGCGACTAATGGACCAAATTCAGAAAATGGCACACTTCAAATGAATCTTAAAAGAAGGTGATAGGACCCTTCGTGGTTTGAACGCGCTCGCAGTATACATATTTTTGTCTTAAAAGACAATAAAGCGCTACCTACTATGCTTTGGTTTGAAAGATGTGGCTAGGCATGTATTTCATGGAATTCCAACTTAGTTTTCGAGGCCAGCAACCTATTTGTATGGAGCCGCCAAATCTTAATTCTATTTTTCTTTGGTTACAAATGCAATAAGGCCACTTGCTTATTATTCGATTTGAAAAAGACGATGACGGTTTTATGTTAGCAATCGGAAACCCAAGAGAAATCGAGATATTTTCCCCAATGACCAATTGAATGTTAATCATCTGACACACGTCTGACTCACCCTCGGCGTGGGAGGCGCGACATGATCGTCACTACACATTTTAATAGATAACGTGGACGTGTTTAACTGGTAAATACACAGATGTCAACACACGCTAGTTGCGTACGAGACAAATGAAATAAAGTTTTTAGTTCATTCTTTTTTAAAACAGTAATACTTATTTTATAATATCGACGTTACAAACGAGCACGCAATCTGAAGGTAAGGACATATGTTAACAACCCCAAATACGATAAGAGTATTACTTGAGTTTGGCCAAAGATGCATTACAACCTATGAGGACACATATCCTTACAGTACTTCAAACCAGAACACAACACTTAACACACATATTACACTTTGGAGAAGTGTAGTGCAATAGACGGAGCGGTCGCCAAGTACTTCTACACTGAAGACGGAGGTATTTATATTTATTTTAATCTGTAACTATTGGAAGAATGCTAAACACAACACTAACCATTTAAAAACTTATGTTAATCTACCGACATCCTTTTTTGTTGTCTGTGGCGCTAGTGCCTACACTTTAGTCTCTATACTTGGTATTATAATTTGTAATATAAGAACATTTTATTTTTCGGTGTATTATTAAGTTTGCCACAGTAACTGTTGCCATAAGCACGTAAAGATTTAAATCGTTTATCTGGACAAAAATACCAGCGACCAAAAAGTATATACCATTTACGTAATCAAAGATTACCGACATTATAAAATAATTTCACTAAATCAATAATTGATTCCGACGAGTATAAAAAAAAATATTAATTAAAACTACATAGTCGCATTACTATACTGTATATGCATCACAACAGCGATATTGCGGTTGTCGTTCGTTAGCTGGTGACCACAAATGTCACATAATACGCTTCTGCCTAAGCCGAGTGTCCAATTAACAACATTGTGGAACCTACTCACTTTATTACTCACGGACTACGTATATTTAACCTTTATACAATCTAGTGTACCTAATTGATCAGTGATTCGAGTATAATTCCACTCCATTCATAGTTTTACGTCTGCCGGGCTATGCGTCTGATTTGTCAGGATAAATTCAGTGATATAAAGATAGAAAGGAGCAGTGATAGAATGGTTGAAACTCGGCCACTCAATCTAGGGTCCGGGGTTGGATCCCAGGCACGCATGACTGATTTTTCTAAAACTATTTGCGTGTTAAAAGTTAATTATCACTGCTTTACGGTGAAGGAAAACATCGTGAGGAAACCTGCGCACCTGAGAGTTCTTTATAAAAGTTCTAAAAGGTGTGTGAAGTCTACCAACCCGCACTTGGCCAGCTCGGTGGACTATGGCCTGAAACTCTCTCAATGTGAGCGAAGACCCGTGCCCAGCAGTGGGACAATTATGGGTTGACGATACGATAAAAGGTTAAAGGCGGTATAACCCTTCGTGGTTGGACATCGAAGACACCACCACCTATTCTGGATTCTAATAATAGAATTAAGCACATCTTTGTTCGGGTTTGAAACGTGCGATGAGGAGGACATACTTATCCGAGGCATTCTAACTTAGTCCTCAGGGATAGTAACACACCGACTTCACGTAGAATTCTACACACCGACCTCACGTAGAACCTTATCTGGGGCTGATTACATGTCCATAGGCCGCAGTTGCCATTTACCTCGGAAGATAAACGGAATTCAAGCTTGTTTGCTATTACTATCATTTAAAAATAAAAAGAAATATTAAATTGATGTCTGATTTTTACCACTCATATAAAAATTAAAAAGTACAAGATCCCGTGGTTTCTTAACTACCGTGGATTTACGGCTGTGCTATGTCAGGCGTGGTCAAAAGTTAGATGGAAGACTGTTGGTAGGTGAAGTAATACCAACGACTATCCCTTTTTCAAGTAATACTTTCTTTTAGGTATGTTTGATTTATTTTTCACAATAAGCTAGTCACCTATATACTTTATTATTATAAGAATAAAACAAAGGAAAATACAAAAAAAATTACTTATGTCGAGCCATCAAACTGGGCCATATTCCTTAAGTATCATTCTAAAAGCTTCTCAGAGGCCTTATAGGCTTGAAAGTATTCAAAAGGGTTGGCCACAGACAGCATGGTAAAGAAACATCAGCCTTCCTGTAGTGGAAATTGTATAGAAATTGAATGTAAAAACTAGATTTCTCCAGAAAAATGGTAGTTCGTTTGATTCCGTTGCTAATGTTTAAAATTATTTCATAATAATGACGACCCGCGTGGTGGAGCGGTCACCATACCGATCTGACACGCAGTGGGTCCCGGGTTCGATCCCCGGCCAGACTGAAATTTGAATGATGAGTTTAGGTTTCTGTTCTGGGTCTGGGTGTTTG